>VDFB02228436.1:170714-182535 GCA_007258455.2 Sequoia sempervirens
TCTCAATGTTTGATTTTGATGCCAACCTGCAAAACAATACAAAGTTATATAAAAAAAAAATATGATATTTCAAGAAATCAATGATATGACGAAAAAAATAAAAAAAATCTCAACATAATGGATGCATTCATAAGGAATCAATAATCAAATAAAGAAAGAGAAAAGTTGTCCTTTGGAGATTATTGGTGCAGATGTTGATATGGATGTTGTGGTTGATTCCTCCAAGAATTTGATAGGTAATGTTTAATTTCAGTCCATAAGAAAACCTAGCTTAGACTTCACATATCCTCAAGTCATAAAGCCATAAAAGGTATTGCTTGGGCAAATGCAACCAATAGATATTGGAGGTAGAATAAATATTTTTAAAGGTACTCGTCCTGTCTATTTTTGCATGCTTTTAAGACAGAAACCCATAACTCCAAGCAATGTTGATAGGAAAAACAATAAATCTGATAAGACAAGCAATGTCAATTTGTCTAGTCGTTAACTCTGCACAGCCAAGCATTAATCACATCGACATTATTTGTACTATTTAGCTACTAACCATCCCATCTCTCAAACCTGCCAAAGATGTCTGACAGAAAGAAGAAACATTAGTTCTAGTATCAAGTATTCTGCCTGAGAAATCGCGCCCTCCAAGATATATTCATATTCAAATAAAGACGGGCTTGACTCTTTGCCATCGTCCTCACTGTCCACTTGCAGGAAATGCGCAGAATGGATAGGCAAATAAGGTCACAGCGTTAACAAAGAAAAAAGGCCTTCTCGTCAGGCATGCCAATCTACACAGCCTTCATCACAGCCTGCGCCAAAATGGGATATATTTTTTAGATCGAAGTCAAAATCCGCAATAAATAAAATCTGTTGTGGTTCAAGATTATGTCAGTGATTTACCTGCGGGAGATAAATACGTTAGATTGCACTTGATTTCAATCTAGGCGATTGTAAACTTTGAGATATAATTTTCTAACAACTATTGCTTTAAATGTTCAGACAGAATCTTCCTACGCATATGCCAAGAAGTCAATACCTATTGTAACAGTGGTTTTAATAATAAAAGAACATATGTTGGAGTGAAATTCTTATCTGTCGGCTTCAATACTGTAATTACGACGTCAAAACACAGCCAGGAAAATGTGGAACTCAAAACATCATTCAATAACTTCCTTGGCAGACATTACCGAGCCAAATATGAAGGAAAATGGCTGCGCCTAGATCTGAAACCTCATGCCCAGCCCATATAAATTCTCACGCGCCCGTCATTGAGTGATAATCGCCATTGTTGGAGGTCTGAGAGGCAGTCACGTCCCTTTTAGGATACTGAAGCAAAATGTTTGCAGGCACTAATTTCGATCAACAGATCAACAGCTTATGAATATTGGGAGACTTGTCTGTGCCTATAATACAATAGATATTGGGACACTTATTCCAACTAGTTGCCTAATGTGGTCACCTTTCATACATTCTAAACTAGCATAGTCAAATTCCAGTGAAAAATGAAAAATACCTACTGCACAATGTATTTCAAACACTGTCAGAAAACAAATGAGTGTACCCAAATTATTTATTTATTTCTTTTTTCTTGGCTGCGTGAAAGTATGCACAGACAGAAAACATTCCCATAATAAGAACATTCATTCCCACCACGTCAACAGAAAAATTCCCAAAGAAAAGTCTAATGAAATTTTATAAAGATGAGATTAATCATGGCATGGCTGAATCCGATTTTAGACCATTACTGCCCTCCTTCTAGCGCCATTTTGTGGACATCGAAATCTGCAAATCGTTAGTAACTAACATATACAAACATGATTAGTTTCCAAGCAATAAGCACCATTTAACATCCATATGAGATATCTAACATGTTTTAAAATGCTATCTAATAACAAGATACATAAAATCCTATAAAGAAAAACATGAAACCAATCTATCCCATATTGGATTGGTGTCACATGTGCTAGTGACCCTTTCCCAATCCTTGATTGAAAGCTTAGATGATGATGATAAGATGGAAATGATGAGAAAAATTAGTTCTCAAGGAGAGTAACTTTGCATATGCTTTTTGGATGAAATTGTGGAGGATTTGCTTGAGGATGATGCACCTATTTAAAGATTTTCAAAATGCCAAATGTTGAAGATGGACCAATGTGGGATCAAAATCAAGCCAATGAATTGAGGACACTTGTCATCATGTGATTAGTTAATGTGTGTGCAAGATTTGGGAAGAGTGCCCAAGAGGGGGAAAATTTGAATTCAAATTTTTCCATAAATGCTGAGAGGGGGACAAGGAAAAACAGCAATAAATGCCCTGTTTGACTTGTCATGTTGAGGGAAAATGATTGTTTTAATAAATCAATAAAATTGATTTATTGTGCAAGTGGCTAGGTCTAGATAATGCAAGTGGGATGTGATTAGGATTAGATGATGATCATGCTGATTAATGCTGATTAGATGAGTTGACATTTTGGACTTTGATAAATGATTTAAGATTTGATTTAAATAAAGTCCTGATTTATTTGATGAATGGAATATGATTATGCATGATGTAAATTTGACATGTCTACACATGCAAAATTAGTTAGTGAATTTGACTAACTCCTCCTCCCAGCCTATGTTTCAACCTTTTTCCCATCGTAGTCCTATTTCAATTTCCATTTTGAATACTCCTATCCCTCAGGTGTGGAGAACATGAAATTTGAAAAGTACAATGGTCATGGGGATCTGTAGACACATGTCTCATCCTTCAATGCATTATGTACTAATTTATTTTATAATGATGCACTCTTGGCCAAGCTATTCTCGTGTTCTCTCAAGGATGCTTCTTTGTAATGGTATTGTGCCTTGATTGACAATTCTATTTTCTCTTTTGATCAATTGGTTAATCAATTTCTCCAATAGTTTTAGGCCAAAATCATGTCGAAGATCACTTTCAATGATATCATCTAATGCAGCCAGGGGACTCATGAGAAGTTAAATAATTTTATAGCTCAGTATCAGGCAATATTTTCTCAAATCTCTTATCCTCTTCCTAATTTTGATGTTCAAAAAATGCTTATCAGGAACTTGTTGCCTTTGTTGCAAGAAAAGTTTATTTTAATGAAATATCCTTCTTTTGCACATTTTTGCTACAATGCGAGAGTATTATCAAGTGGTTGTCCAACATAGGGGTTCATCCTTGTGCTCCCACTAGGATGGTCGATCAATTGTGTCAATCTCTAGCAAGAACAAGGTTGTGGCAAACATGGCCTCTATTCCATTAAATAAAAATGCTCCAAGACATAATAGAACTTTTACTAAATTATCTAAATCATATAATAGCATCCTACAAAATTTATTAAAATATAAAGTAATAACTTTACCTAAGATTCAACTATTTTCTGAGTTGTATCCTCAATCATACGACTCTCAAAAATTTTGTCAATACCATCGAGTTGTTGGACATGATACTAAAAGATGTGTTCGCCTATTTAATTTTATTTAGGATCACTCGATGACATGACTATCCACCTTGACAATAGAAAATAGAAATCTAACAAGTATATAGCAAACCCTAACAACTAGCTACAGATATACACATATCCTTTCCCATCACACTCGACTAATTTGGTTGTTCCATCTTCATCTTATGATCTCACCCCATCTAAATATGTGAATGTGGTATCATTCACTCCTATTTCTCCTGTAGAGTGTGTGAATTTTGTACTTAACATTACATTCACCTCACACAATCTTCCCTTGAACCCCTCTCCACTCTATGATCCTACTAGAATCAATGATAACATTGTAACAGGTGTTATGGTTGATCCTCGAGCCATGTGAACATTATCATGGAGGAGGCCTTGTTTATTAATAATTTACATAAGGAGGAATATGATGAGGCGCAGGCGACCTTTGCACTCATTATGGGTTTTCTATTGCACATATGGGCACAATTTCTTTGTCAATCCTAGTAGGACTTATGGCTACGAATGTCCCATTTGTTGTGATCCCAGAGTCTGACTTATTTAGAGCAAGGTTGGGCATTTAGTGGCTAGCCTCTATGAATGCATTCACTTTTGTGATCCAAAAATATTTGAAGTTTCCCAATGAGGGTACCATGCATTTTGTCCAAGATACTGGATATAAGCCACTAATAGTACATGGGGGCTATTAGAGTAATAGGTTGTTTACTTGATTAATTTAATCATATTGATGAATTAATTAAGTCACCTTTACTTTATTTCACTTAAGCTAAGCTTAGGAATCTTTATTTATGCATTATTAAATTAGTCATGTTGTCTCATTCATTATGACCTTAACACTTGTCACATGCTAATTTAATCTTAATCCTAGGGTTCACTTTAGGGTTATGATCTCCTTTCTTAAGGATTGATCTCTTTGTAATTATTAATCTTCTCGAGTAATGCATCTTTTGCTTCATGTTTGCAAAGAACCATTCTTGTGTCTCTTGATCTCCTTTGGTGCCAGGTTATTTGGTTGCAAGTGTTCATTGGGATCTGTGAGGTTGGATTATCAACTTCTACATGGTATCAGAGCTCTAGATCTACAAACTTCTTATTCCTTTTTTGTGAGATCTTGCCTTGAAGTAGTTTTCTAGTGCATCAAGGGTCAAATCAAACCTCTCCATTGAATACAGAGTTGTCGGAATAGTCAAAATTGACCTTTGTTTTGTCAAATTTGGCTTATGTTTGTTAGATCTGTGAGGGTTTGAAGAAAGGGTTTTTTTGCCACATCTAGGGGGTGCCTGATTTTTCAGAGTGTTTTGAGCCCAAATGGACCTCACAATTGTGCTCAAAAGGCCCAAAAACCCCTATTTCCATATATAATTTGTCAATTTTAAGGTGGAGTCACCATGAGGAGACAAAAAGTACAGCAGAGAGGGGTGCATTGGCCCTACATCAAGAGTGTTAAAATTTCCGAAAAATAACAGTTTTACGCAAAAAAAATTCCTAGTAGTTTGCCGCTTTATATTTTAAAAGTTTTAAAAGCTTTTGAAAAAAATAAAATTTAAAGTCAAAAACACGAAAAGTAAATTTTTCGTAGAATGCTTGGCAGTTTCAATACACAGTACTGATACCAGTATATTATTATTATTTTAAAATTATCCCGATGTTTTTTTAATTATTATTTTAAATTAATCATGTGACATTTTTTATTTTATTTTTATTTTTAAAATAATTAAATTAATAAAATACATCGGCAAACCCATTGGCCATCAAATTTAGGCTCACAGTTTTTCTGCGACGGCCATATGGCCATCAAATTTAATGCCATCGACTATATTTTTTGCACTTTAGGGGTTGTTTTCTTCCAAAGGCCATAACTTTTGCCAACAACGTTGAAATCGGGCAAACGAGATATCGTCGAAAAGAGGATTTAGAGTACTTTCTAGTGGTGTACGTATTTTTTGGAGATTTTTTCTCAAGTCCCTGTTATTTCCAGTCAAAGTTAGATCTTCTTTTCTAAGGTTACCTTCAGTGTTTTCGGCATAACTTTTGCATACGATGTCGAAAATAGGCAAACGAGATATCGTCATAAATCTATTTCCAAGCTCTTCGTAGTGGTTTAGGTGGTTTCCAGATTTTATTTTTGGTATTTTTCATAAATCCTTTTTTCAGCTATTGTCCTTTTTGGACCTTATGGGCTCACATTGCATGTATTTATCATCTGTAAACGCATTGAAATAAAGTGTATCAGCTTTGTATGTGTAGTATTGGGATTCTTGCACATCAATTTGTGCCTTATTGTACTCACACTATGATATAAAGTGACATGGGGGTTGATGTATGCCTTTGTTTGCCTTCTACCTTTCTCATGTGTATGTGACTTTTATTTCACATCCTTTATACCTGCTTGTACTTTCATGTATGCACCTTCATATGCTCTTGGTTCCTCTTCATGAACTACTTTCAGGCATTCAGTTTCAGTGTTCCTTTCACGCTTCTCTTTTTTCAACATTATGGGGGGATTTCTACTATTGGTGCTGTTGCTTCCTTGGTTTCGCGTTGGAGTGAGTTATGTCTACAATATTTGTTCCTATGTACTAGGTGGATGCAGCGACTGGTTACCCATGCATTTCGGTGAGATGGAACACTTACCATATGGACACTCTTGCATTCCTTCTTTCAACATTTTAGCAATCATTCTACGATAGTTTTTGTAGCTTCTTCATGCTTCAGTGGTGTTTTCCATGTTCATCCTTTGTTCCTATCTCTTGGGACAAATTCTTCCTGATTGGAGGCTTCTTCATCCTTCACTCTTGTCTGGAGGCTTCTTAGACCTTCACTTGTATTTCTCTCTTTTGGAGAGGAGTTTTTTCCACAAGGTTTTCTCCTTTTCTCCTATTGTGAGAGATCTTTTATATTTGTACATGGGTACCTCATTTGGCCTTAGTTGTCGAGACCCATCTTTGCTTTCATGCATTTTGTCCTTAGTTTTTAAGCTTCTCCCTAAGTTCATTTTAAGGGGGGGTTGTTCGAGTAATAGGTTGTTTACTTGATTAATTTAATCATATTGATTAATTAATTAAGTCACCTTTATTTTATTTCACTTAAGCTAAACTTAGGAATCTTTATTTATGCATTATTAAATTAGTCATGTTGTCTCATTCATTATGATCTTGACACTTGTCACATGCTAATTTAATCCTAATCCTAGGGTTCACTTTAGGGTTATGATCTCCTTTCTTAAGGATTGATCTCTTTGTAATTATTAATCTTCTCGGGTAATGAATCTTTTGCTTCATGTTTGTAGAGCACCATTCTTGTGTCTCTTGATCTCCTTTGGTGATAGGTTATTTGCTTGTAGGTTTTCATTGGGATCTGTGAAGTTGGATTATCAACTTCTACAAGGGCTTCTCCCTTTACCACTTTCCACCTACCCTAGTTGGACCTCTTCCTCCTAGGGGAGATCTTTGTATAGATCTTATTACAAATACAAGACTAGGGGCTTGGCACCGAAGAGTGGTTTTCCCCCATCTCCTTATGTTATTTCTCTAAAATCTTGCCTATATTCACAACATGCTTCGTCTTCTACCCCTCCAAAATGAAACGACAAGCTTGATCTTGCCCTCGAGCCTTCCCCTTCTGGTTCTTCTTCTACACCTTTATCTTCCTCTTCCCAACCCTCGGGGGCATCTTTTATTCCTACTACTATGCCTAGCATAGGAAAATGAAAGGTACCCATCCTACAAAAGTTGAAGCCCCAATTTTTCTAGCTTCCTATTTTTCCCATGGTTTCTCGACCCACCCTTTATAGCATGGGGAGGAATTTGCATGGGGTTGTTCCTACATTTCAACATTCGTGACCTCCGCCTATTACTCCACCTATTCCCAAAGTAGGGAAAGGAAAGAGGCATGCCATTGAGATGCTTATCTCTATTTGTACTCCTACTCATCCTAAGGAGACCACCCTTTCATCGACAATGGTTTCTCCTACGGTAGATCAGGAGACGTTAGCCTCTTCTCAAGCTATGTCTTCTAGTTCCCACAACTAGTGTAACTAGCTTGCATGTGAGCATAAGAATTGATGAAAGTATTTGGATAAGGAGCATGCAACCTTGCAAAAGAGTGGTGAGGAGCCTAATATTTCTATTTCTACCCCTACTTCTTTTTTTGGTGCTTTTGCTCCTATCTTTTCTTCTGCTTTAATTCCCATCACTTGTATTCTTATTCTGCCTTCATCGGTGGATCTTGATGAACCTCACCCTAAAAGGATATAGATGTTCATTGCTCCTTTGGTGGAGCCTCCCCTTCTTTCCTCTCTTACCGATATGCCTCCTTTCTCGTAGTCCATGGACATGGCTCACACAAAAGTGGTGTCCTCTGTGGCTCTGTCTCCTTTTTCTCCTTCCACTTCATCTATGGGTATTTTGCATCCTCTAATGAAGCACAAGTCTGAGGATGACCTCACTTCAAGCGATGATCATAAGAATTTTTCATCTTCTCTTGAGTCTTGTTCTACTCTAACCTACACCATCCTTGTGATGAAAGCAACCCCCATGTCCTTGGAGTTTGTCACTTCCCTTTTTCTTGACGTTGGTAGTGACTCTTGGGTGTCTTATCCTCCTCCCACTAAATTTACACATGGAACTCCTGACAAGTGCATGTTCAACTCACTGGAGGATATCCTGACTCTGTCATTGATCTTTGAAAAATTAATGACCTTAGTCTCACAAGAGCTTGGTGAAGAGGACCTTGATGGGTATTCTTCCTTGGCCCTTATAGTAGGTGAGTCGGTTGTTGTAGCCCATGTTATTCCTCCCTTCCAATATTGTCCTCCTTCCCCTTACAATGATCTAGATTGAGAGTCAGATGACCTACTGAGGGACTCAAATTAGGATTGCACCTCTTCTACATATTTAGAGTAGATTTGTGTGATTGTTTGTGCTTCCTCTATACTTGTTTGTATGTGTTTTGTGCTCTTGCATAGATGACCCTTACTACCTTTGTAGATGGTTGGATATAGGTGTGAGAATCTATCGTAACCTTCTTCTATTTGTTTCATCATTCTTCTATATGTCATAAACTTTTCTTTTTCACAATGGGGATTTATGCAAAGCATTGAGAGAATTTAGGCATCCTTTTATTTTGACCCAACATTTATTTTTATTTTGTCTTTATGTGCTCTTTTTATGTTATGATATATTTGGGGATTGATGATAGTTCGTGCATATATTCTATTATATCTATCTATTTATATCTATGAGTATTTTTAGCCTAAATTACTAGATCCCCTTGTGCTCTCGATTTCTTCATCTCTACTTTTTTGCCTTGTGATGTAGTGGATTCTATGTGTTATCCCTCGCATGTGTGATAAAATTCCATGAATACATATCACCATGTATCTCGTGCCATGATATATCTTATCTTTCTTTTCTCCTTAGAATGACATATGCTTTTATGTGTGGCACACACCATTCTAAGGGGGAGCTCTCATATCTGCTTAAAGGAGTATTCTTTCAAAAGGATTCCTTGATGAAATTTCTTTCAAAAATATTCCTTGATGAAAGATTATCTTTATAAAAACTTTGTTTTTAAAACAAGGAGTATTCTTTCAAAAGGATTCCTTGATGAGTGTTCTTTCAAAATGATTCCAAGTGATGAAAAAATCACTTGTGGAAAATTCCATGTCTTTCAAAAGGAGTGTTCTTTGAAAAGGGTTCCTTAATGTCTCAATGTCTAATGAAAAGGATTCCCTGATTAAAGAACCCCTTTATGAAAATCTATTTTAAAAGGATTCCTTGGTGTCTCATGTTTGATATTTGATGTCTTGTGTCTTGATGTCTTATATCTTGGCATCTAGCTTGGGGACAACCTGACTAGACCTATCTTTTTTATGACTATCCTACAACATAGTTTACAACAACCACAAGCCTACATGCTTACCATATGGAATATAGCCATGCTATTCATACCTATTAGTGCCATTTTATATATAATCAGATTATATCTTATTATGTCTATGAAAAATTTATGGTGTCTATTATTTTTTCTTTTTCACCTAACATGTTTATCTGTAGCTAACATTTTTGTGGTGAGATTGTAGTTAGCTTTGTAGGGTGGCAGACTCATGTCCTCTTCACATTTTGGTGGAGCTCTCCTTTCACGTCAATCATATTGGATTGAAGGATTGCTTCCCTTCTATTTTTGGTATATTCTCTTCAATCTCTTTCTACTTTAAAGCCCACACATGATTTGACACATATGCTCACAAAAGTGAGGGAAAAATGTTATGGTGTAAAATTGCACCCTAGTGCAATTTACCATAACATACCCATAATTTAGCCTTATAAAAGTATAATGTTAAAACTCACCATCATAAGCCCTTTTCCTATCCATGCCTTGTCATTTTTCGTTAGTGGAGGGAATTTTAACTAGGACACTTTTGTGCCGCACTAACATCCTTGAAAAATTATCGGGTCAATGGACATTGGGACATTATGTTTCATGGAATTCACAAATTGTAACGCATCCTGCTACTGCAAAACCACCTAAAAACATCTCTTTTACCTCCAAAGCCTCATTTTGAACTAACTTTTTCATTCCATTTGATCTCTCTCACATTCTAACACTTACTCTTACAACTTATCACTTCACTTTATCAATTCCTCCATTCCATTCTTGCTTCCATTCTCTCTACACCAATTTCTTGTAGGTTTCAAGTTCTACATCATTCTTGCATGTTCCTCTTATGCTCTTAAAGCTCTCATCCTTCCTCTCAACTTCTTCAAATTTGTAGAAGGGAGGGTAATGCATTTTTATTCTATTGCATTATCAATATTATAGTTAGCATATAGATTGTCTTTGCTTTCTATACCTATTATATGTCTCCTTTCTTTATCGTCTTTTCTCTATTATGGTCTATCTAGTTTTTGTGGAGGTGGAAACACCAAAGCAGGGGTTTGACTGAGGCAAACTCCAAAACATAGCCCCAACATTTTTTTGTCCACCCTTGATTTCTTTCAAGAAAAACATATACATAAATCCCTCATCCAAGCCATTTAGATAATACATCTCATTATCTCACCTACATGCAACCATTTTCATTCTATCACTCTTATCTATCACATCTCTACCATTTTCTATCTAGACCTCAAGCATGCATTCATCTATCATATCAAGATTCATGCCATATCATATCAAGATCAAGATAAAGGCAATATGAAGGTTATGTAATCAAAGTTTGAGGGAAAAAATCATATCAAGAGCATGTTTAAGGTGACTTTGTTTCATTTCATGCACGCACTATCTTCTAGCTCTTAGACACAATTGAGGTTTGATGTTGAATGTGGATTGGATCTAGTGCTTCCTTTGTTATCTATTTTCTGCATCATACATTTTGGTGAAATGGTGCAAACCCCATAACTGAGGTTTGACTCAAGATTTTGAGGAATTTTAGATTTAGATCCACTTCACTTGATCTAGCTTGCTTTTTGCAGGTTTTGTTAGCTTTTTGTTGCAAGTTTTGTGCCATTTTTGGTCAAAACCCTAGTTTTCAAAGATTTCACCATATATTTCAAATGACCGCAATTTTTTTATGGACTCTTAGCTGAAGTTTATGGATCATCCAAGGAAGCCACAGAAGAAAAATTAAGGTCATATCATTCTTTTCGGGTGATTTATGATGATTTTAGTGTTTTTCATAAATCTTCATTTCTAGATGCAAATCAGTGATTTCTTTTTTTAAAATTGCAGTTTTGGAAAGCTCTTGAAATTTTAGTGGGGGTTTGTCCTTTACAAATTTATTTTTGAGTTGAAAATAATGATAAAAAAATTAAGTCTTTGTTAATTAGGGTTTTGTTATCACTTGGATTTTGCACCCTATTGAATGTAAAATTCAACAATCCAGTGTAACATGGGAATAAACTTAAAAGTATAAAACTTGTATAAGATAAAACCTACAGAAAAAGGCCTGCTTCCTTGTTCGGATATCACCTAGACTACTGAATGTGAAGGAAAAGGGTAAGAAAGAATGCATAAAAATGAAAACTAAACCCTATGGTGATACACCTAAACGTTTATTGGACTTGCTAAAAGTTTTCATACACAGTTTAATCAATGGAAAAGTTTGATTTACACAACCCAAACTAATATGTTTCTTGCATTAGTATTTCATAGGAAGGCTTGACAGTTCATCTTCAGAGGGAAAGATATATTTCACGGCTTAAAAAAAAATTGCATTTAACACATCCTATGACCTGCAACATGTATATTTTATGTAAAAGGTGCTTTTATTGAGACAAAAACTACAAGGAAACAAAATAACTTCACAAGTAGTTATATCAATCAACTAGTATGCACACAATGAAACAGAGGATGAG
>VDFB02228437.1:0-13183 GCA_007258455.2 Sequoia sempervirens
TGAATCAAAATTGTCCGATTCTAAAGAATCTCATTTTGTTAGAAGAATTAAAAAGGGATCAGGAAAATATAAGGGAAAACTTCCCTTTAAATGTTTTAACTATGGCAAAATAGGTCACTTTGCTACAAAGTGTCCCTATGATGATCAAATCTATGACAACGAGACAACTAAAATACAACCTAAGAAGAAGGCTTTCAAACCTAAATGAAACTTCAATTTTAAAAAGAAGAAAAGTCTGTTTAGTAAGGATGAATCTGATATTGAGTCTGAAGACTCATCAGCTGATGAAGTTGAAACTTTGTTCATGGCTAAAATTACTCAGCAAAATGATTCTAACACCATTGACACTGAAGAAGGTGAAGTAGATCTTGAAAGTGAGCTTAAATGTGCTCTTCAAGAGGTCAGAAAACTCAAAAAACAAGTTCTTACTCAAGAACATAAACCAGATCAAGAATTGATCTCTCTGAAAACTCAGCTTGAAGAAGCTAAAAGAGTTGAAGTCTGTCTTAGAGAGACTGTAAGCTGCAAAGATCATGAAATTCAAAAACTGGAACAAGAAGTAGTCCTTCTTAGGAAGGAAATTGAAAAATATGAAAGCACTCTAAAACTGAATGAGATGCTCAGCAAACAAAAGGTGTATAAAGATAAATCTGGTGTTGGTTTTGAAAAGGGTGAATGCTCAATTGAAAAAGAAAAAGAAAACCCCTCTTCTGAAGTCAAAAACTCAAGCTCAAATCACTTAGAATCTGGTAAGGATCATGCTAAATTTTTTAGAGGTAATAGACCTTCATACAAAGACAATTCTTTTTTCTATGGTTATTTCTTTTTCTGCAACAAATTTGGTCATAAGGTGAGCACTTGTAGGATTACGAATTCTATAATACCTAGGTTTGGTCTTAGGAAACACTATGGTTTTGTTAGATAGACCAAATGTTTTAAATGCAATACTTTGGGACATTCTGTCAAACAGTGCAGAATTGATCTGCAATCGAAACAACAAAAAATTAAAAAGGTTTAGAAACCTAAGGCTATCAACAACTTTGAGAAAACCATGTTGGTTCAAACTACTTTTCATTCCAAGAAAAAGGACTTATGGGTCCTAGACAGTGGATGTTCTAACCATATGACTGGCGATAAGGACAAGTTTATAAAACTTGAAGATTATGTAGGTGGATATGTCAAGTTTGGTGATAATTCTGGTATTCAAATTAAAGGTAGAGGTTCACTTCTTCTGAATGAAGACACTCCTATCTATAATGTGTACTATGTGGAAGGTCTCAAGAACAATCTTCTAAGTGTTAGTCAAATCTGTGATAGTGGTTATCATGTTCTTTTTAATTCGTAGGGATGTGAGATTAAGAACAAGCTTGGAAAGGCTGTTGCAGCTGGAAGGAGGACAAAAGGAAATGTGTACAATCTCCTTGACTCATCTTGCAATGACAATATTCAAGGTATGTGTCTAATGGGCCAAATTGAAGAGAGCTGGTTATGGCATAAAATATTAGGACACATAAACTTTGAAAATCTAGTTAGAATCAGTAAGAATCAGAATGTTAGAGGTTTACCAATTCTTAACAAGCCATAAAATTCTGTGTGTAAAGAATGCTTAAGTGGTAAATAAACTAAAATCAGCTTCAAGACAAAAGAATATTCTTCTTCAAAACCTTTATAGCTTGTGCATATTGATTTATGTGGACCAACTAGAACAAGGTCTATTAATGGTGAAAAATACTTTATGCTTTTTGTAGATGATTATACTAGAATGGTTTGGGTCACATTTCTTAAGCACAAATCAGAAGCCTTTGAAAGGTTCAAAATCTTTCGTAAAATGGTTGAAAAGGAATCTGATATGAAACTCAAATGCCTTCGATCAAACAAAGGAGGTGAGTTCACTTCTCAAGAGTTTATTGATTACTATGAACAACACGGTATTAAAAGGAAGTATGCTGCAACTAAAACACCTCAACAAAATGGGGCAGTTGAACGTGAAAAATAGAACTATAAAAAGAAATGGCTAGAACAATGTTAAATGAAGTTAAATTCCTCTTGATATGTACTAGAAAGAAGCTATTCAAGGCCGTATACATTTTGAATAGAGTGCAGATTAGTGAAATGTAAACATTAATTTCTTATGAACTGTGGTATGGAAAATTGCTTCTATCAAATACTTTAAAAGTTTAAAGTGTTTTATCAAAAGGATGATGATAACCTTGGAATTTTTCAATCCAAAAGTGATGAGGTATCCTTTTGATACTCATCTCATAGAAAAAGTTTATAAATGTCTCAAATAAAAGGATTAATAAGATTGTTGAAGTTGGTTAATTTTAAAATTTGATGAAAGACACTATCCTAATGTTGGAATCTTTTGCGTAATAATGAGGAAGAAGAACTTGAATTTGAAATCACTTCTGAAGGAGCTGGAACAGCAAAGTCTATTGCTGAATCAACAAGCCCTAAAAATGAAAATGCAAGTCCTAAAAAGGTTGCATCAAATGCTCCTTCGAAAACTCTAGCTATATACCACCCGAAAGATCAGATTATTGGGGATAAAAATGCAGGAGTTCAAACTAGAAGAAAGGCTACAGAATCTGATGAAAAGGAACAAATTTCTTTCTATCTAGTTACTCAGTTTGAGACTAAAATTTTTAATGAAGCTCTCACAGACTCATGTTGGCTTAATGCTATGTAGGAAGAAATTGATCAGATTGAGAAAAATCAGACTTGGGAGTTAGTCCCAAGACTAGATGACAAGAATGTCATTGGAGGAAAATGGATATATAGAAACAAGGTAAATGAAAATGGTAATGTTATTCACAACAAAGCAAGATTTGTCTACAAAGGCTATGCTCAACAAGAAGGTATTGATTTCGGTGAAACCTTTGCACCCGTGGCTAGATTAGAATCCATCAGAATATTCTTGGCATATTCTGTTTACAAAAACTTTACTGTTTATCAAATGGATGTCAAAACTGCCTTTTTGAATGGCTATTTAGATGAAGAGGTCTATGTTGAACAGCCTGAAGGATTTATATGCAAAGATAATCCTAACCATGTCTACAGGTTGAAAAAGGCTCTCTATGGCCTAAAACAAGCACCTAGAGCTTGGTACTCTAGGCTAGACAGTCATTTAATTTCTAATGGCTTTGTTAGAGGAGGTGTAGACAATAATCTTTATGTTAAAATTGAAGGTTCTGATATTTTGGTTGTTGAAATTTACATTGATGATACTATCTTTGGCTGCAATAATGTCACTTTGAGTAAAAATTTCTCTCAGATAATGGAATCTGAGTTTGAAATGTCAATGTTAGGAGAATTAAATTTCTTTCTGGGTCTTCAAATCTCTCAATGTGAGAATGGAATATTTCTTTCTCAAACCAAGTATGCTAAAGAGATGCTTAAGAAATTTAAAATGGATGAATCTCATCCTGTTAGCACTCCAATGGCTACTAGATGAAAACTTACTAAAATTAATGATTCTACTAATTCAAATCAAACTGAATATAGATCAATGATTGGCAGTCTCTTATACTTAACTACCTCTAGACCTGACATTATGCAGGCGGTTTGCACTGTTGCACATTTTTAGGCATCACCTAAAGAATCCCATGTTACTGTTGTTAAACAAATCTTTAGATACATTCAGGGCACTCTTGATTATGGTCTTTGGTATCCTAGGAGCAATGATTTCTCTTTGATTGCTTATACTGATGTTGACTAGGTTGGTTGTTTGGATGATAGGAAAAGCACCAATGGTGTTGCATTCTTTCTTGGTGATCGTTTAGTGGCATGGCACAACAAGAAACAAGTATTTGTCTCTCTTTCTACTGCTGAAGCAGAATACATTGTTGCCACTTCATGCTGTACTCAAGTTCTCTGGATGAGTCAAACTCTCTTAGATATGAATATTGAAGTTCCTAAACTTGTTTCTATTCTCTGTGATAACACTAGTGCGATATATATATCAAAAAAAAAATCTTGTTATGCACTTCCCTCAAACTAAACATATTTCTATTAAATTTCATTTTCATGGTGAAAAGGCACCGGGCTAGTTTTACACCGCTTACGCTTGTTGGTTTTACAAGATTAGGTTGCTGATATTTCACTCAATCCCTAGCAAAAGAGCTATTTGAAAGACTTAAGACTTCATCGGGGTTATCTCTCTCGAATCATTACTTCCACCGGTCTCCAAGCTACTACTTAGGGAGCAAGTTAAAAAAATTCATTCACTTACGTACTTCTACACATTGGTTGTTGCACTTCTATTTTTTTTCAGTTGTTTCTCATGATATTTTGGTTGGCTTCTCAGTTGTGTTTCATGGCAATGCATGATCTTCTCTTCTACTCTTTGTCATTGAGGCAAAAAGAGGGAGAGTCATTTGTGTTTTTCCATCAAGGACAAAGGGGGAGTTTGTTGGATCTCAGTTGTGTTTATTGTTTGTCCTTGATGACAAAATCTCTTTCAGTTGGTTCTCTCTGTTGATCAGTCTCTATTTGGATCCTTATGATTTATAATGGCACCTCTTTGATGTCTCTTGGCTATTATAGAAAGTCAATTGTTATGTTTCATGGTGATAAGAATTTTGGTTCACGTTATGAATGCTATTTCTGTGACTGACAAAGCTTGAAAGTTGGTTTCTATGTCAAGATGGTCCTCTTTGCATTTCACAAGCTTACACATATCGGTGTGAGTGTGGTAGGGTCTCCCCAATCCTTTTTGAAATGTTTGAGTTTCCTATCGGCAAGATATTTCAGATGTCATGGCGATTGAATTTATCTTACAAGTTGCTATTGGCAATACTTCTCTTTTGTTTCGGTGACAGAAGTGTTCTCTATCGGCATATGTTATACTGTCAGGATAAGGTCTCATCGATTTCATTATGTCACACTGACCTGCATCAGAATAAGTATATGGGCATGATTTTGGCCGTCGGGCCAAGGTCATAGTGAAATCATATTGTCTCCCCAACTAGTGCATGTGGAAGTCTATCAGCGAAAGTTGTGGCATCGTTATATGGTCTTGGCGAAGTGGTTTTGTCTTATCAAATATCACATGGAGGAGTTTTCTTCGGCCAAACATAATGTATTCGGTATATTGTCTCTCTAAAGATTCTATGTCTCACCGATCGTTGCATCGAATGTCTTATCAACATAAGGTTACTGCTTTAGCGAAATGTTATATCGAATGTGTAATGTTACACCGACCTTGGTGGATGGATACTTTTTGGTAAGATCTTGTGATATTTGAAGGGAGGTCTTAGCGACTACAATTGAATGAAGATTTTTGGTATGACTCAAACTTTCTACGAAAGGTCTCTCCGATATTGGTATGTTATAGTGACCCTCATAAGATAGAAGGGTGCATCGGCAAGAGATCCATTATGTTACAGCGACATCACACAAGAGGTTTCTATCATAGGCTCATCGGTGAGAGATATTTTCTTCAAAATATGGTCTTATTGAATACCTTGTGTCTCACCGATAGAACAAAGATCTCCATCAGTGTGAGTTTGATACTGTCTTGGCGATCTAGAGTGAGCTCAGGATGTTTCAGAAAAACAAAGGGCAGTCTATATAGTGTCTCCCCGACTATGTATTGTCTTGGCGATTTGGAAATGACAAAAGCCTTCGACATAGGTATTGAATTGTCATGGTGACAATGTGTATCAAGTGACTCTCGGCAAAACTTTATGAAGTCTATAAGAGGTCTCCCCTACTTTGATATGTTTTGTTGATGGACTTCAAAAGGACCTTATCAGTGTGAGATTTGCTCTCTCTTGGCGATTTGAGGTGATTTCGGGGTGTTTCAGTATGACATGAAACGATCTACAAGATGTTTCCCCAATGATTTGAAGTCATAGCGACATATATATAACAGATGGTCTCGTCGGCAAGAAAAACCTTATGTCAGCGAAAGTGAATTGAACGTCTGGAGATTAAAGTTGCCTTTCGGTAGACCATCACATCGATTGAAAAGAAAATCCCTTAGGGAAAATTGTGTGATTATTCTTTTTGACCAGGTATGAAACCCTAGCCTGGTCGCCATCATGAAAAAGCTTCATAAACTATTCTTCACTTCTGTTGTTGGCTGCAACGGTTTCATCAGTGGTTTATGGAAGCTCGACAATGGTTGATGGAGCCATGGGAGTTGCAGATCTGTTTGGTACTTTCAATTATGCATTTCATGTTGCTTATACTGGTTTATAATCACTATTTTTCTTTAACTACTCTCTGCATCACTGTTACTAATATGAAAAATGATGCCATGACTGAGTATTGTCTTTCATACATTAGATGTTATGATTTTCTATAGTGGGCAGTTGTGCGTTTTATGCAGAAAAAGGATAATGATCTCATTAGCTTCAGACTTGTTGAGGACGGCTCTTAGCTGGGTGAAACAACTCTTGTCTTGTTTGGTTGTTCAGCCGTTACTTCTGAAGATAGTTACCTATCTTGCATGTAAATCAAGATGTACATATAGAAGCAAAAAACTTAGTTTTTTGTTCGATTGTTGATGTAATTATGAGATTATCATTCCTTGGTTGTATGAAAATATATGGATAAGCTCTACAATAAAAGAGGCAAAGACTTTGTAAATTTCTTCTCTATGTAATATTTTGGGGATTCAAATATTGATTCTTTAAGGTATTCTGTAGATGAGAAAACAGAGAGATATGTACTTAACTAAAAATAGAGAAATCCTTTGAATCATTATTATTGTTCAAAGCATAGTTTGAGGGGTTGGTACTCCTTGAGATAGATATCTCTAAAAGAGGGGTTGGTGTTCCTTGAGTGGGTGCTCAAAAATCAGCCTATAAGGCATTGTGAACAGTTGATTAAAAGATTAAGCCTGGAAGGCATTTAGGGAGTGGTTTTTATACCCCAGGAGGGTTTTACACTCAACAAAATATTGTGTCTCTTTGTTCTTCTATGTTCTCTCTGTTTTACTATGCTGTTGTTGTTTCAGTTCACAGTTGAGTCATTATTTTTCTCAATTCTATTTATGAATGATTACATTCAATTCATGAATTCTTTAATCAGAGTGATATTGAGATCAAATTTGAACTGTGTGTTTAAATATTTGAAAAATTATTCAAATAGTTAAGACACTGATTCACCCCCCCCTCTCAGTGTCATTTTAACTTCAACAACAACACCTTTTTCATGACGTGGCTTCATTTGGAAACATATGTGTGGCATAGGGATTTCCAAGTAAGCTCTCATTTCCTCTTTATTATTAGCATTTATCATTTTATACTTTAAAGTAATTTCTCACAACCTAGTGTTTAGCAATTTAGTTGAAGTAGGGGAATACATTGGCATTATTCTTTTACATTTTACAAATTCATATTTCATTGTGTGGTCTTCTTACTTCATGCAATGTTTTTTTCTCTTTGTAATGGCATTGGGCATGATGTCCTTCAAGAGTGTGATCTCTCTTAGCATATTATATTTCCTCTTAGTGAAGTATTTCCAAGTGTAAGTGCATTCCCTAAGTTTTAAATCTTTTATTCTTTGATTGAATCCTCTTGGGAGACATTAGGCATGATGTTCCCTAAATTCAAGACAACTGATGAACTAAGAAAAACCCATTTGAATGTTGCCCATTACCGCATTTACAATAATTGTTATATGACCCTTTATAACACACTTTCTTGCCTATGGAACCATCCAGTTGTTCATGAGTGTTAACATAAGAAGTTTTCTTGCCTCATGAATTCCCTAATTTTCTATTTACATGTATGGCATCACCTCAAAGTTATTAGGAAATTATAGCTTTGGTATAAAGATTTAACATATGGGATCAAAACTTAGGCGCCAATTTCCCATACTTGCTTATGTGTGTGAACCTTTGTGGTATTATTGTAATGTCTCGTTAGAGACTCACCTAGAGACCACAAGGGTTCCACTAGCCTTATAGACATGTGTTTGGTTTCACTTAAGTGGACCCTTCATTCCATGAAATTTTTGGAAAAAACTAGTTGATCCATCATGGAAAAGAATTTGGGAAGCAGTCACCCTCTTCTTTCCTTTTCTTTCTTTCTCTGTATGTCTTTGTTAGTGCATGCTTCTCACCTTGTATTTGCTTCATACATCTTTACATGTGTTTTTTATTTTTTGTATATATTGGTTTTCCCATGGATTTTGATCCTAGGGACGTGATCACCTCTGATGTCCATTTTCCATTCTATCCAGTAGCATTGGTACACTTGGACCCTACGTGAAGTTTTCTACTTTAGTGCTTTGAGTTTGAAGTGATTCCTCCTATCATTCAGAAGAGTGAGGGGCTATTCTACAAATGTAGTATGGGAAAATGCTGTCCTTACATTTCACCTTGTTTCAAACCCTCCTTGCCTGAAACTTAGGGCTTCCTTTTGTTCTGGTCCTGTGCACATCCCATTCCCTAACTTCAAATGCTATTTTCTGACCTCAATCTTGACATTTAATAAATAGTAAATCATAATTCAATGTTTGAGGTTGTGTGTTCTAGATTTAGTGATCTAGGGCTCATACGTCACCTTGGGCATATGGGTCCCACCTAGGTCTCGGGGCCTGATTTTAAACATTGCATTGAACTTAACACTTCTTGGAGTCTGTGTCTCATGTTTAAGACACTGGGACTCATATACTAATTATTGTATGGGTCTCTTTAACTGGACCTATTCGTCAAATTTTGGCAGAGATTTTGTATCCTAGTTTGATGAAGCTTGTAGTCATTTGTAATTTTAGAAATTTAAGCATAAATAATTAGCAATACAAGGTTGTACACAACTTCTCTAAAAGGTCAAGATTCTATTCAAGCATTATAGAAATTTACTGATCGAGAGAACACAAAGAAAATCATCAAGCATTTTGGGGCATCAATTCAAGATTCAAGCATCATTTCAAAGTCTTCATGCATCATGTGTGGTTTTGAGCTAACATTTGTGATGTAGGTTTTCAAGGTTCAAGTGAGCATTCAAGTCAAGTTTCAAGCATTCAATCAGATCCACATCCATTAGAGCCATTTCACATGGATTATAGCCTTTATTACAGGGTTTTGTGAGTTGCAACATTGCATTTATTTCCTTCATCATTCCCAACTTCATTTTATTTCATTTCATTTCAGGTTTAACTACAAAACAAGTTTGACCAAGGGAAAAACCCTATTATTCCCTAACACAACAACATTTTTCCCTCTTCATGTGTGATTGCCTATTTAGGTGAATTGGAGCTTGAAGATCCTTTGAAGAAAAAGTTGTCAAAGTTGTCAAGAAGTTTTCATCTTCATGGAAACTCACCTACGAGCTAGGATTCAAACTTTTGGACTTGGAGTTCAAACAAGATGAAAGATACAAAAGATTAAGAGAGGCTATAGAAGTTTAATTCAAACCATAATATTGGGACTAAATCACTACTCTAGGCGTATGAGTCCCAATATACCTCTTTTTTTCTAGTTTTCTATAGATCTTGATTTACCAGCAAAAGATTCTAAATTCTTCCCAAATTCCTATAGCAGGACTAAAATTCGTAGCCTGGTGTATGAGTGCCAATGCACCTTAGAAAAAACAAATTTTATGGTTTTCAAACCTTGTTTAGACATCTCCTATCCTCTGAGTACTTTTTTTATTATCTTTGTTTATAAATTTGATTTCATGTTTTAAGTTTCTAGGATTTAGTGCATTAGTGTTTGCATTTCTCCTTTTAAAGCTTTATTTTTAATGGTGAAACCCCATTTAATCACAACTAAGGAAACCTCCTTTTGTGTCCTTCCCTCAATTGAGTCACTTGGTTGAGGGATCTTGGTTTCCTAATGAATTGAGAGTGAAATAGGTCCTAACCCTAGTTCCATCTCCTAAAAGATGGAAAACCTATTTCCTTCAGTTCACTATCTATGTTTTATTATTTATGTATAATACTTAAGATCATTGGAGATGATGTTCCACGAGGGGGGAATATGTTACACCTGATTGTGTTATTACTTGTTTACTTTTACCTAGTTGTGTAAAAATACATTAAATGTGTATGTTTATGCTTTATGTATTTTAGAAATACAATAAATGAATGTTTGAGTCAAAAAGAAGTTATGTAATGATTTTTTTTTATGAAATATATGATACAAAAGGTTGTAATTGATTAAGATATCTATATTTTCTATGTACTAAGTTAGATGTAGTGGTAGATTCGATCCACTAGAAGAGAGGGAAAGTATGACTCAGGAGAAGAGAATTGGTCTAGTAACCCATAATGAGTCTAACTGAGCTTTCACACACTCACTTCTAAGTATAGTCGAGTCAAGTCAATAGCCTAGGAAATGGTAAGTTACCTTAGTCTTGTTTGTGTATAAATATGGAGAGGTTATGGTTTTTTTTGTGAATGCTTTTGATTTAGTCTAAGTGTTTGAGTTCCATGTCAGTTGAGGGTTCTTCTTAATGTGTTTACATTTGAACGATGATATATATATATATATATATATTATATATATATATAATTTATATATATATATATATATAATTTATATATATCTGATAATACATGTGTAATCTATATAATTGGAACTTATACATGGTGGATATATGCAGGTATGCTGGATCTCGATCACCAATATGTGCATGCTATGGTAGAATACCATCACGTATGGGACATCCAAATGGACAGGGATATATATATATATACTTTAATGTATATGTGGGTATTTGTGTAATAATGAAGGTATTAAATGGTATATAATATATATATGTATTGTGTATTAGCATTGGCCTTACATATATATTGATATACATGTATGTATCAATGTAATGGAAATATCCATACTACTGTATCAATATATATACATAAATATACATCTGTGTATATCTTTACACATGTGTGTTATTATTTTATGGAATAAATGAATATAAGTAAATACATTTAAATATCGATCGATGCATTCTATAATCATGTAAGTTGATATATTTATAGTATATATATGTATACACATATATATGTTTATATATATTATATATATTATATATTATATATATATATATATTATACATGTTAATAACATTGTTAATACAATAAAGCATGTGGAATGTAAGAAACACACTTCATATATGTTATATGTAAAGTGTAGAAATTAAAATAGAAAGCACATAAAACTATAGGAAATGTTTAATGATTAAACATGTATAAATAGATATTGTAGCACTATATTATGTGTAGAAATATAAATCCAAGTAATATATGGTAATGATATGTGGAAAAATTCAATACTATGATGTGATGATATTGGAAACACATAAATAACTTTGACTTAGTTTTGAAGCTAAAAAGAAGACCAATGAAATAGGAAAAATGGTGTTTTGGTGGTGCCAAACTAAGGATAGCTCAAACCAAGTAAAAGTCTAAACCTGCAATGCAAATTACAAGTTGTGAAGCAATAAGAAATATATGAATTGGTCAAATAGGGAGACGAAATATATGAATTTGTCAAATAGGGATTTGACCAAATAAGTTGACCTATAGGAGACCATCACCTTGCATTTCTACTTGCCATTCTTGGAGTCCAATCGAATGGGGTGACTCATTCTCTTGGTTGAGTGTGTGTTTACTATATACATTGATTCAAGCTGCCACCTTTTATTATTCTTATTAAATAAAATTTTCTAAGTTGAGAAGTTGCCAATTTTGATACCCTACTTCTAGCCTTTAGTTTTTGATCTTTCTATATAAATAGAGGTGTCATTCACTTCAAATGGGATACATTCTTGCTTTCTAATTTTTTGATTTTCTAAGCATTAGTCTGCTGCAATATTGAGTTGTGAATTGAGAGGATTTTAGTGTGAGATTAGTGAGGTTTTTAGAGAGATTTATTTGAGGGATTTGGTCAAGGGAAGGATTTGCAAAATATTTGGTGGAGGGGTGTTGCCACAATAGTGGTTTACACTTTCTAGGAGATCCTAATTTTTACTGAAATCACATATTTTTAGAAAATATAATGATTTAAGCCTTGAAAAGTTCCATTTAAAGAATTCCAATTTAAGAGGGTTTGATCTAACCACCTTAGACCAAATCCCCTTGGATAGAACCCCGCTAGTTTTAAACCATACCTATAACAAAGTCTCCTTTACACCTATCAAAATGTTGATAAAAATGCACTTTTGACTCACCTTTTGGGGGATCAAACGAATTAATTAAAATTTATTCTTTCTAAGTATGTAGTCCTTATTATAAGCTTCCAAAAAATCATAATTTTAATTAAATTTAATTTGATTATTATATTTATTTTTTATTTCTTGTCAATGTAGGTTTTTCACCGAAAATCAAGCTCTCTGTTATGCACATGTGGAAAAATAGAAGATTATCATTTTTTTTTTGAAAAAATGTAGAATTGCATCTCAGTCATTAGAGTCTGATCCAAAAAAATTTTATTATATACAAAAAAGTTGTGTTATATGGCTTCCACCTATATGCAGATTGTAGTTGGTGGCTTGAGCTTGTTATAGGAAAAAATATTCAATACAAACCTATGGAAGCTAATTGGAAGCCTCGTCTCTAGTTACAAATCTAAATTTAAAAATAGAATTTTATCCTTCATGGAAAAAAAGTTGTGTTATACAGTAAGCGTCACTCCTTAAAAATGATGTTTATTGAAAAAAATAGTTTTTGAAGGAGATGGAAAAAGAAGTGCAATTTGATTAAAAAAAATTTGAAAAAAAATAAAAATTTGAATCTACAAAAAAAGGTCACAAATCACTAGTTTGTATCATCTTCAAATTTCTCATGGTTTAGCCACTATAGGTCTTGGAAAGTGATGATTTAATTAGAAATAATCAGTTCAGTGTCCAATTTGGCCAAAAATCATAAACCAATATTGTGGGTTCACCCGAAGGCTGTGCTAGGAAACCTATTATATCAATTGGAGCTATTTGATTACAAGCATGCTAGTTATCTACTTTACATTTATGTTTTAAGTTGAAAATATTTCTTTTTTTTTTTATAGATGTTGCTTAAATTATTTGGAAATAGGAAAATAGATGTCTTTATGGTTGTTAAATACATATAAGGGGATTAACTTAGCATATTATGTATGTAGGTATGCAGTCTTATATGTTTTACTATAGACTATGTTTTTGATAAGTTAAGTAGCATCTACTAGGTGTTGTACCCATTACACAAAGACCCTACAAGGCCAAAAATGAACCAAGTTCAATAGTACATCATT
>VDFB02228439.1:0-13614 GCA_007258455.2 Sequoia sempervirens
AAAGTAGATTGCAAGACCAGTGTTGGACAGGAGTATTCAATGGGTGAGTTTAAGGACTAATCAGGCTGAGGCTACATCATCTAAGAAGAGGAAGGTCGTAGGTACCACCCAAGGATATAAAAGGGAAAAGAGAAGGATGGCACCTAAGGAACCCTTAGAGTTTATGCCTTCTAATACACAAGAGGAGGTGGTTCCTCAAGACCTTCCAGAGGTATGGGAAGATGAAACAACTGCAGAGGTGGGTGCTTCTACATCTGTTGTAGGGGAGGCACCTTCTCAGCCCTCTAATGCACAAGAATTAGGCCAAGAATCACCAAAGGGAGCTCTCCATAATGAAGCAGAATTTTTAAATCAAATGGAGGATCAAATTGAGATACATAATATAGAAACGGATTCGGAAAAGACTGCATCTTATAAAGAGCATCCAACATTAACATCTTTTGAAATGACAGATGATGCAAGGACTGAGCACGTATTGACTGAGGAATATCAATGGAAACTCTTTGAAGAGGCGAAAAGAGAAGTTGATGCTAAGGCACAAGCTGAGGCATCAACTAAGCAACAGGAAGAGGAGGCCAAGGCACAATCTGAGTTGGCATTCAAGCAGAAGGAGTTGGAAGATAAGGTCAATGCTAATGAATTGGCTCAATAGCCACAACAAAAGGAGCAGGAGCTCAAAATTCAAGAAGAAAGGGATAAGTTAATAATACAGCAGAAAATCCATAACCTTGAGGAGGAAAAGGCTCAGCAAAGAAGAGAAAAAGAAGCTATTGAAGCTAAGCTCAAAGAACAAGAAGAAGCCAGGAAAGCTGGCAAGAACGCTTGGTGCTGGAAGCGGAGGTCGCGAAGATTGTTGAACCCGGGAAGAAGTCCATGAGTGTACAGACGCGTTGAAGCGTCGGCTAAAGCGCCGATCAAACAAGTTGGGAAGTGCCAGTTGAAAGAGGAAGAGGAATGTCACGAACAGGGCTGAGATGAGTACAAGACTTGCAAGATCAAAGGGACAAAGATGGGAAAGGGAGCAAAGTGATCAAAAAAATGTGCAGGAAGTTGATTCTCAACCAAGGCTTACATTGTTGCAACCTCTTTCTTCCACTCCTGTTGCTTCTTCTTCAGCCCAGGAAGCCACTACTCCTATTGCTCCTACTTGGTTAAAACTAGACTTAGAGAGAAAACAAGTTGTTCAACCACAGCCGTTGAATTGGGAAGAAATGATGAAAGAAATTGGGAAAGAGAAACCTAAGAAGAAGGCTCGGGTTCTTCACTCTACTAGGCTCACTGATGCTAGAGTGATCAGTGTTGAATGTGTCGTACATGTAATGGAGAAGAGCCGCGATGATATGCAAATCACGGATTATCAGTTGGGGGCAGTAAATTTGGGAAATCCTACGAGAAACCAGCAAATGAGTTTGATTGACATTGTGGCCTCTTCAACAAGATCCCGGATGATTAAAGATAAGCAAAGAAAGGATGAGCTTAAGGCTCAATTGGATAAGCTCCATGGTTTCTTGAAAGATGTTTCAAATCCCATTTCTCAACAAGCTGCTCTTCTTGAATCTCCGGTTTTGTTAACAAAAAGGGAAGCAGATGATTTGATTCAAATGAAAGGAAAAGTAGGGATGATGGATAAGTGGTTGGATAATCTCAACCAGGAGGTTGATGATGTTCTTGTTGAGGGTTCTAAAATTCATTAAGCTACTCTTGAATTAGCAGAAGATCTAGACCAGCAGGCTAATGATTTGGACAAGCAAGATGATGAATATAAGGAATATGTTAAAAGGCTTGAAGACGTCAGCAAAGTGCCCACATCCACCTTGATAGAATATTCAATTCTTGAGCTTGGTAATGAAGATTTTGTGGAAAAGATTGTGAGCATCATAAGATACAAGTCTAGGGCTATGCATGGACATCAAGAAGAAGTCCGAGAAATGAGTAAAGACTCAAGAATCAACAGATGATTGAGTTAGAGGCGGTTGTAGCCATTTTAATCAACTTAGATTCCTCCAATAAAGAAGGCATGTCGTTGGATAAACTAAGGGAGAGATGGAGGAGTAGGTTTGAGGAGATTATGCAAAAGGGAGATGATGGGGAGAATTTATTGTTGGATCAATTTATGGATATCCGGGAGGAGGTAAGAACTGCTAGAAAGGAGCTAATTAAGTTAAAGGAGATGCAAAAGTTGGTTTCTACAGAATTTGAAAGAATTGAATTTGAAGGTGATTGGGTTGGATGGGCTGGATTTAAGTACTCTTCAATGGATATTCTAAAGTTATGATGAGTACATCCTTGAGCATTCAGTGCAAAAGTGACTGACTCTTTGTGTCATACTCCATCTGCTCTTCTCCTCTTTTTGTGGATTTTGACATAAGTTCAACTCTGAGTCCAATCTGTTGGTTTCACTTCCTTTTTGGGGTATCAGATTTCCTTTTTTACAACGAAGTGATCAGCCTTGAAAACAGGGGTTCTTAAGTCTACTTCTGTGCTCAGTTTCAACTCCATGAATGGTGGATCTCAATTGATAATTGAGAAATTCGTGCATGTGGCACCCTATATGTATTATTAGAATCTACTTTGTAAAGGTCGGCTAATTGAAGAAAGATCAACCACCTGATGATAGAAGATAGAAACTAGATCTAGGATTTCAATATTTTAGAAAGATACTTTAAAAAGTTCAGTAAAAAGGCTTGATTATTTTATAGTTTTCATACATTTTCATGTCATGATTTTCAAAGTTTGGATCCATTTTTATAAGGTTAATGGTACATGATCAATCCATATGCAAGTGATTTTGTTTCTCTTAATTGTTCCTTATTTGATGAAAGTTAATAGAAGGAACTGGATTCAAGATCATATCATTGGATTATCTGTAAATTAAATTGTTATTGTATTCATTTGATATGTGTTTTGGATGATGAGTGGGTGATCTGTTTGAAGTACGTTTAGTGATTATTGATGGTATCTGAATTAGCATTATGGATGTATGCAGTAGCATAGTTTATTCTATGGATTGCATCTTGCTATAGTTGTGGTTATGTGGAATAAACACTCATTATTAATATGCATGTCTGGATGTGTAAGAATTTTATTCACATTCTTTGATTTAAAGCTCTAGTTTATCTTTTTCTTTTATTTAAAACCCCCAAAACGTAGACTACTTGATGCTATGCATTCTTGTTCTTTGTTACCAGCAAAGGCTCCTTGAACATTATAGTTATATCAACCACTGAGTGAAATCAGCATAATTAAGAACCAATTACCAGGACCTTGGGAGTTAGATCTTCGTGTGTTATCTTTCTCTTTCAGGAGAAATAGAGGAAGATAATGGTAATATTTTGTTTAATGTTGTTGTGTTGTTTGACCATCCAAAAGCGGTCAAGGTGCTACCAGAAGGAGGGCCTACCATAGGGAGACAAGGTGGCTCGCATTGCGTTGAACTATACCTGCAAATGATGCGAAGGTTTCAGTCTTCGGAACCACGAAGACTGTTGAAGACTCCAAACGCCCTTGGTGAAAGCGCCGGTTTGAGCTCATAGAAATTAAATTGATTAAACCTTTATCACCCTCTCTCACCCCGCTGGGTTTCCACCGACCCACCGCACCTCAGCGGCCGCTTTCACCGTTTCCTGGCTGCTCAACTGTATCACATGGACCTATAAGCTTGCTGGCCAATAGGGACTATCCACCCAGGTATACCGCGTCGAACCCGAGGAGGTTTTCCTAAATTTTATGCGAAGTCAAGAAGTGTCAAGGAGCACATACATGCATTTAAAGATGTATGTACACGTGCTCAGGTGGCTCATCAGGACGTTGTGTGCAGATTGTTCCCCTATTTGTTGGGAGACATGGCATACAATTGGTACCTGAACTTACCCCAAGGGTCGGTTCTAAGTTGAACTGATTTAGAGAACGCCTTTATCAATTAGTTCAGGGTTTATGTAGACCTTGCTATCCTTTACCACCAGTTTGCCACTATAAGGAGAGAACAACATGAACCGCTGCCTCTATTCAACACCAGGTTCCAAAGAATGTACGGAAGGTTGCAGGATCCTTACCTGGTGGCTAAGAACATCACCATCTTGGCATACTTAAGGCTTGTGGACCCTTTGATTGGCTTGTTCTTGAAAAGGACATATCATGCTAATGAAACTGACTCTTTGGCTGGTATATATACGCTACGACCCCAGGACACAGCAGCGGATTGGTCCCTGAATTTGCAGGAGTCCTGGGAGGGAGTTCCGCCACTCACCCTTAGGATGCATCATCCGAAATCCACCCCCCTCCTGACTAATCACGGTCCCAGGGATGTCCTATTCCCAATACGGACGCATGTTTGAATTCCAAGGTTCACCTGCCTTGCAATTTTTTAATAATGGTCCCCAGGATTCCTCCCAACAAAATCAAAATTACTAAAATCAAGTTGGAGGATCAAGTTAAGTTAATCAATCTTTTGCTGTGAAGAATGTAGAAAGTGAAAAGACTCTCCAACTGACCAACGAGATGGAGACTCTCAAAAAGACACTGTCTCAGATGTCTAACGACATGGCTCAACTCAGACAAAATCCCCCTCAGAACCAGAACCAAGGTTTTCAGAATCAGGGAGGATATTCTAATCAGGGTGGTTATCCTAACCAAAATCATTCAATTATATTACTGAAACTATCCGTCGGAATAGAGGATCCCGATGAGGCTTTTAACAAACGTAGGCCATGAGATAAATAGACCCTAATAGCAGGAGGAGTTTCCACAATTATCAAATGAGGAAGCTTTTATTATACTATGGCGGACCTACATATGACCGGTATTTAGACTACATGCAATCTGCTACGGTTCATTCAGGTCATTGCCAGAAATGGAAAAATGGATGAATGGCTGACCAGTATGCTCTGAGGTGCATCCAAAATTTACATTGGATCAACGAATCGCCATGGCATACATGATATCTTTGAGGAGAGACATTTCCCAACCACGAAGATAGTAAGAGATGTATACGATACCCAAGCCTTCAAACCAGGGGCCATTTCTTAGGGAAATGATTAGAGAGTGGAGCCAGAGTCCGCCAAAATGAGAATGCTAATAATAATCCCACCCACCATAAGGGGCCATGGATTCTAGGAGCAAAGGTAATTCATTTTCGAAGTTCTAAATATAGGGTTAGAATGATTGATTGATTTCCATTATAGAATCTGATGAAGACACCAATGTCTTTCTTTGATGACTGAAATGGGTACTTATGACTCAAAAATCTTGTTAAGAGATGGGTGAAAAGGAAAGAGAAAAGTTGAATCTACTAATGAGATAGATACATCTCTAAAAGTAAAAGGCCCGAGTACTCCACCTTTCTTACTGGTTGAGAATATTGGAAAAGAATTTACATATGGCATACACTTTGGAATTGAGACATCGGGAATGTCATACCATTTTCCATTTGTAGGAAGTTAGATGCATGAGCCCACTTGAATGAATAAAAGTTAACTCAGTTCTAGATAAGCAGGAAGTTAATGTGGTAGGAGAGCTTTAAAATATCCATGTACAGATTGGATCTGATCCAAGGATCCAAGCTTATGTGGATATCCAAGTCGCAGATATCCTAGAAACCTATGGTATGCTCTTGAGTAGAGACCTAATGAAAAGTCTAGGTGAATATTTGTCTTTGGATTTCTCACACATGTGGCTGCTCTGGAAGGGAATAGCAAGCCAAATCAAAATTGAAAGTGAGCCCAGGCTCAAACACATGATCACTTAATATGACTCCCCTAATGAGATAGCCTATTTCAAAACTGAGATAGGAGTTTACAAGCAGGAGGAAATCATGACCTTTTCAGTACTTCATTCTGATGACTCACCCCTTTCACAGAAAAATGACCCAATGATTATTGTTAATCAACAAGTCTTAACAAGGAAATTACAACATGATAGGCCGGTACTGGGAGAGGAGGTTGATATGTGGAGTCTCCTACTTCCTAACTGGTGCAGGGTGCATTACCAGAATCATTCTGAGTTAACTTTCCAACCCTATGTAGATATTTTTAAAAATGTCTCCAGGCTAGAAGAAACTTGTGAATGTCAACCTCAAGCCTCTACTAATGAATTTGCATTTCAAGCAAAGGATGCAACCATCCTTACGAGAGCCAGCTCTTCTCAGAGGGAATCATCTTCTCAACTCGAGCAGACTCAGGTTCTGTGTTCTGAATTATCACTAGAGACTGAGGAATCTTAGTCTTTGCCAATTACACTTACCCCGGAAACACTTCCAATGCCCAGGGAATTGGTGATAAAGGTACTAAATCATGACCTAGCTCAAGGGGAGGTTCAGTTTCCCTTCTTGAACAATTTTTCAATTCAGGAGAATCTTCTAATGAACTGTGCCCCCAGTTACTTTCAAGTGCTGATGATCAGCACCAGTCCGAGCCGCCATATACTTCCGCCAAGAAAAAGACTGTAGGCCAGAAAAAGAAAGAGATCCCAGCCCCAGATCAATTATGGATTCTAAAATTTGATGGCTCTAAGTCCAAATCAGGAAGTGGAGCAGGGGTGGAATTAACCAATCCAAAGGGGAAAACTTACTTTGCTTCCTATAGGCTACAGTTTGGTTGCACAAACAATGTGGTAGAGTACGAAACACTTGCTAGGGGCTTAATGTTTGCTCATTAGAAGGTCACATCTCTTATGGTGATGGGGGACTCTGAAGTCATTATCAAATAAGTTCGTAGCCAATATACTTGCCATAATAAAATATTGGCTGCTTACAGAAATAGGGTTTGGAATCTGATCGAGGACTTTGAAGCTTTCAGAATTACTTTGATTCCTAGGGAACAAAATCAGATTGCAGATGCTTTCGTAGTTATTGCTAGTACTTTGGAGCCTATGCAGGACTCCAAATTGAAAATATTTTCAATTGAGCTAGTTTCAATCCCAGCAATCCCTGATAATGTTCAGAATTTTTAGGTCTTCGAGGACGACCAACACATACTCGCCTTCTTGGCAAGTTCAAATGTCTTTGAAGGGAAGATCATAGACGGATCGGATAGAGATCAAGGAGAATGGGACCCTGAAGGTTGTGATACAGAAGGAGTAATGAACTTAAAGAGTAACAGCATCCCCAAGGGGATGGTAGGCTTAGAAAGGATATTTGATTCTAATCCTTGGGCTCAGGAGAGAGTGCCCACACAGAGTGAAGGAGGGAAGTACGAATCTATTAGTCTGGCTGATTCGGGCCCTAAAAGAAATGTCCTTATAGGCAAGACCTACCCTGAGGAGATTAGAAATGAGATAATTAAGGTGTTAAAAGAAGATATTGCAGCAATTTTCTGGAGTTATGAAGATTTGAAGACTTTTGACGCCTCTGTGATCACACACACAATACCAAGCGCTTTCGTCAAAAGTAATGCCCGGTCAATGCTTTGATCGAGCCTTTAATATAGAAGGAAGTGCAAAAGCTTTTATCAGCAAGAATCATCTTCCCAGTAAGGCATTCCACATGGGTTGCCAATCTAGTGCCAGTATGTAAGAAAAGTGGGGAAATCAGGTTGTGTGTTGATTTTAGGAATTTGAACAAACCCTCAAAGAAGAATAACTATCCACTTCCTTCTCTTGATGAGGTATTACAAACTGTTAATGGATCCCAGATGATGTCATTCTTAGATGGCTATTCTGGGTATAACCAAGTGCTTGTCAATCATGAGGATAGGATGAAGACTTCCTTTACTACAAAATGGGGAACATTTTCCTATAGACGCATGTCATTTGGCCTCATTAACGCTGGAGCTACCTTTCAGCATGCAATGGATGTGGCTTTTAAAGATTTGATAGGTAAGTGTATTATTATATATGTGGATGACTTGACAATATTTTCCAAGAAAAGAAAGGATCATCCTGCTAATTTAGCAAAGTTCCTTAAGAGATGTATCAGCTATGGAGTATCTCTAAATCCCAAGAAGTGTGTCTTTGGAGTTTCTAAAGGGAAACTTCTAGGGCATGTGATATCAGAAAAGGGAATATCCATAGATCCCGACAAATTTGAGGCTATTTTGAAATTGACGATTCCAGGCAAGAAAAAGGATATGAGGTCCTTCTTCGGGAGGATTAATTTCGTAAGGAAGTTCATAACAGGGTTTGCAGAAATTGTCAAACCCCTCAACGAGATGATGAAGAAAGATGCTCAAAATTGAATGGAGCAATGAGGCTAAATCTGCATTTTTGCAGATTAAGTAATCAATATCTGAGGCACCGGTCTTGACCAGCCCAGATTACCTAAAGCCCTTTTATATTTATTCATTTGCATCTAATCATTCATGTGCATCAGTCCTAACACAACGTAGAGGTGAAGGAGATGAAAGTCCAATTTCCTTCATGAGCTCGCCATTCAAGAATGCAGAAGTCAGGTACCTACCCTTGGAAAAACAGGCCTTTGCATTGGTGCGAGCAGTAAAAAAGTTTAGGCATTACATTTTGAGAAGCCAAGTTATTGCTATAGTGTTTGATCTAGCGATTAAGTCTCTCCTTATGCAAAGCGAATTAGGGGAAAGAAGAGGAAAATGGATGGCTATCCTGCAAGAGTATGATTTAGAGATCCATCCAATGAAACTTGTCTAAGGACAAGGCTTATCAAAGGCCATGGAAGATGTTGACAAGAATATTACCTATCAGCAATATACTGTGCACTCATTTACCAAGGACCCATGGTATACTGACTTGATCTTCTTCCTTCTCAATAACAGATACCCAGAAGGGATGAATGCTACCCAAAGAAGGGCACTGAGGATGAAGAGTTCTCATTACATGCTCAAAGGAGGGGCTCTATACAAAATAAATTATGAGGGGGTGTATCTGCGATGTCTGGATCAGCAAGAAGCTAAGCATGCCATGGCTGAATTCCATGGTAGGCATGGCACAAGACACGGATCAGCAGATTCTTTGGCCCATCAAATCCTCAGGTCAGGATATTATTGGCCCCATGTGTTCAGGGATGCACATCAACACGTCAGGACATGTCATACATGTCAGACTTCTGCATCAAAGGAGTGTAATCCAGCAATGCCTCTACAACCAGTATATAAGGTAAGACCATTTGCCCAATGGGCACTGGATTTTGTTGGGGTAATTAATCCTAATTCTTCTGGAGGACACAAATTCATCCTAACGGCTACAGACTATTGCACCCGTTGGACTGAAGCTCAACCATGCAAGAACAACACCACTGATGTGGTTATCAAAGTTCTCACTGAAAACATTGTTACCAGGTTTGGAGTGTCGTTCGCCCTGGTATGTGACAATGGCCCTGCCTTTTCATCTGTTGAATTTATATAATGGGCTTACGAACATAAAATTATCTTGAAATATTCCTCTAGCTACTATCCTTAGGGGAATGGTGTAGCGGAATCTACTAACAAGAATCTGTTAGAAGTGATAAAGAAGTTACTTGAAAGTAATCCTAGAGACTGGCATACCCAGTTAAGATTTTCCTTATGGGCATATCGAACCCGTATTAAGGTTGCTCTAGGAAGTTCCCCTTTTAATTTGGTCTATGGCCAAGATCCGGTTTTCCCCATACACTTACAGATACATGTTCTTAAGTTCATGCAAGAGTTTTATACAAGAGATGATCGGATTGGGGTAAGACTAAATAACCTTTTAAACATGGAAGAACAGAGAGATGTTGCTCTATAGCAATTTTTCAAGCATCAGGATGTTGTCAAACGTTGGTTTGACAAAAGACCCAAGATTAAGGCATTTAGAATCTCAGACCCGGTGTTGTTGTGGGACAAGGCTAAGGAGAAAAAGGGTGATCACCAGAAATTTGATAGCCTCTGGCTAGGTCTGTATCAAGTAGCCGAGATCTTGGGTGAGAACACTTTTCATTTGAGCACTTTGACGGGAGAACCTGTTCCATTGCCAATCAATGGGAAGTTTCTCAAGCATTACTTTGGATCGTAAAGGTTTGAGTTTTTGAATTGGTTGTATATATGTATTTTGTATGTTGTGGGCACTAGGAGAGAAATTGGTTTAGGCATTTTTGGCCATATATGTCAAAAGATTTTGTTCTAAAGCTCATGCCTGATGGTCATTTTAGCATGAGTCTGAAGGTTATTAGGAGTAAGGTATATTGTAGATAACCTCCTGAACTATCATTGAAATCTGTCACAAAATAGATAAAACATCCGACTATAAAGTGCCTATTCATCTCAGGGTGATTATATCTTCGATTCAAGTGAAAATTTTGTTTCCCCAAAACTGTCATGGGATCCACTATAGTTCTCAACCCACATCTCAGTCTAGTAAACTCTTTGTACTGAGGAGGTTTTTGAAAAGAATTTTCACAAGTAAGGCCTATAAAAGAAATAAGAAAAAGAGAAGCACTAAGATAAAAGGAAAACTCAATACTAAATGGGTAATTCAAGTATCTCTATCGAGGCTATGGACGCCTGACTAGCAGTAGAGAAATGCTTTGAGAGAACTAGAGGTATCTCCATCAGGGCTATTGACACCTGACTGGCAGCAGAGCAATACCCAGGATTCCATTGCACGACAATCAAAGGACTCAACTCATGTAGCTTGCATCGTAGATATAGTTCTTTAGGGGTGGAGAAATCTCAAATAAAATGGATGCACCATAAGCATGCACACACTCAGATTCAAGCAGTAGTTTATGTTGGTTCTACATCTGAGATTCCAGCTGAACTTTACTTAAATATTTTGATCACACTTAAGTTAACATGTCTCATAAATTATAAGTTTTGGGGTGACTAAATTCTTCAATATCTTAAAAATGGGTAAACCATTTTCAGATACCAGATGTTTGTTGTGGCTTGGCATTGTTTTCGCTGGAGCCAGGAAATGGTCCCCTTCACTTTGTTTTAATTGCTTGGTTGGGTTGGGATCGTTTTCTCCTTCAGGATTTTGCATGGCTATGAAGGACGGTCCGGAGATCCCGTCGCTCCATGGGAACTATTAACTGAGTTTCTGAATTCGGATATAGTTCTGACTCTGACTCTTCCTTCTCTTTTGTTTCGTTTTTGTTTTGTTGTTTTTTTTTACTAACACTTGGGTTGGTTCGTCCTCCTGTTTGTTGGTCGTTTCCTTGTGTTTTGTTTGTTTGCTCACGCGGGATCATAACCGGGATTGGAACTCACATGGGAAGTTTCAATTTTCCATTTTTTTGTTCTTGACTCGGCTCCGTCTCCGCTCTTTTTCTTCCTCGCTCTTTGTTGTTTGGGCTGGGTCCAGTGTTCACTCTGGTCCTGCTTCCCTTGTTCTTGTATTGTTCTTTTATTTTTGGTCGGGACTGGATCCAGACTTGGAATAGAACTTCGAACTTTGTGAAGTTCCATTTTGGTTTTGTCTCCAACCCCGTCTCCGTTTGTTGTTTTTGGTCGGTCTTTTTGTCGGGACCGGATCCGGGGTTGGAAATGAAATATGGAACTTTGTGTAGTTTCTCTATCTTGTTCCCGACCCGGCTCTGCGTGCGCCTTACCTTTTGATGTTATGTGGATTTGACTTAACTGTTTGTTCGTGTCATTGGCTTCGTCCCCAAACTACCGCATGTATGGCATTAAATGCAGCTTGTTGGCATGTGCGAATTATTGATTAAAAGTTTAATTATGCTTAAACTGCCTCATTGTTATTATTATGCGAATTGCTTAAGAAAATTACGACCAGGAAAGTCTCGAGAGAATTGATTTGATCGCGGAGGCGAATTGCGGAGTGAATCTTGGAAAATTTCTGGTCAATCCTAAGAAGCGTTTTAAGGTAGGTTTTGTTGTCTTTCTTTCTCCTGTTCTTCTTTCAAGTGTGTTGTTTTGGTGCATTCGCGGGAGGGGTTTTTTTTCTTTTTTTTCTTTTTTTTGTTGTTTCCTTTGAAATTTGGTGTTGTGATTTTCTTTCTTATTTTGTTTTCTTGTTTCACTTTCTTTTAGTTCAGTTCGCTATTTTTATTTGGGTTTGTCTTTTACTACATTTTGTCATTTTGTTTTGTTGTTTGTTCTATTGTCGCTTTCGTGATAGGTACATTTTGTCGTGCTCTGGTTTTGACTAGGGTTTTGATTTTGAAAGGGTTTCCTTGCTTGGGTAATGAATTTCATTTTTGGGACCCTATTCTAGTTTTCTCACGTCGGTTTTTGGGTTGTTCGTATGGGTTTCTCGTTGTGCCCTAGTTTTTGGAAATGATATATCGAGCGAATTAGGTTTTTGCAATATAAACCTTTTTCATGGTATTCACAAATTTTGTACGAAGGAGTTGTTGGAGGGTTAAGTTGGGCTATTTCTAGTTTCCTTTGGGGCCCATGTGACCTAGGGTTTAGGGTTCATATGACCGCCCTGTTTTGAATACTCTTCATTTGCTGGAATTATTCCACTCCCATTCATTATTATGATGACTATCTTTACCGGATTCGGAGAGGAAGTTGAACTTGGTAGCTAACTTTTGTTTTTGGTTATGTTCTCGTTTCGGTCCCACTTCCGACCCGTTTTTTCTCCATAACCAGTTCTGATCCCGACCCCCCCGCATGATAAGAAATATCGTTTATGCCTAATACTTCTACGGTTCTGCCTCCAATAAAGGCATGGTTTGACCAAGTAAATGTTATCTTAGGAGGATGGAGCAGTGATTATATGATTGACTAATTAGATGCTTTGTTCATCTAATACAGGGAATTGTTGCAAGTATTAAAAGATGTCGAGAGCATCAAATGAGGCTTCTCAAAGGAGCCAGCCAGGTGAAACTTCATGGCAAGGAGTTAGGCCAAAGAAGATCAAAGTGGAACAGCTCCCATATACCTTGAGATGTAAGCATAGGGAGGTCGTCCTCACAGCTAGCAAAATTGACTCTGACTGGACTGATATTACTAACACCAATTTGAGTCCTTTTAAATATGAAGAATTGCATGAGGAGACATTCACTGAGGAGTAGGTCACAGGAAGGACTGAAAGGATTGTTCAATCTGGGTTGGCGCACGTGGCACTCTTCCCCCTATCTATCCAATGTCCGAAGTTGATTCTTGCAGCAGCTAGAGCATATAACCCTGCTACTAGGCAGTGTGTGGATGTAAAGGGTAATGTCATTATTGACTTCACGCCTCAAATGATCAAATTCTTGTTTCATATACCTAATCCCAAGAATCCTAAGCAATTGAACGAGGCGTAGGCTCTGAAGCTTTACAGTGATAATAAGGAGAGGAATAGATTTCATATGAATAAGACTTGGATGAGGGTAGAGAAGAAGTCTCTAACCAAGCTTCCAGACTAGCCTAAGAGGGCGGACTTTAGTAAAGAAATTGGAGATATAATCATGTTCCTCTCTAGGGTGTTTGGTAAAAGGGATGCTTCGCTATTTAAAGAATGGATGTTTCCTTTCATTCAAACTATTTTGGATGGGAGGCAACAATTTGACTAGTCAATAATAGTATCGGACAACATTCACAATCAAATAATAAAGGTGAGAGAAACCAAGCGTTTCTTTATGACCTCCTATGTAGTTTATGCAGCTGCCCGAGTGGGGATTTTTCCTAGACTTCAAACTGTGCGTATATTGGGGGAGGCCCAAGGACAGAAGAAAGTGTGGGAATATTATAATCAGCTCACCTTGCAGGCATCAGAGCAACATTATAGAAGGGTAAATGA
>VDFB02228441.1:0-11007 GCA_007258455.2 Sequoia sempervirens
ATATATCAATTCAATTTTGAATTCTGAAGTGATATAATATACAGTGAAGTTTGGAGAGGGAACAAGCTTTAGAAAAAGAATCAAATTGTTAAGGAGTTTGAGGAAAGAAGAAGCAAAACACTACATAATTGGGTAGAGAGACTCCTCCATTTGAAACTCTGGATTTTTGGGTATGTGAAGTCTTTGTACATTTTATATCATTTTATTATGGCTTGCTTTCATTTTTGTTGTTTTGCATATTCCATGTTGATCATTGTTTGTTTGTCATGTTACAGCCTTAGGTTGTCAATGGACATTTTAAATTACACAATTCTATACACTTTCCAATTATATTTTTAAACCACATCTCTTTGAGGCATTTTGTTATTTAACAATTGACTTACTTTGTGTATGCTTCCAAAGCTTTCATTGAGTTATTTTGTCAAGCAGTTATACAAACTAGTTGATTGCCTTGTCTATGCTACCAAATTTTCCATACAAGTCTATAAAAAACTGGAATATACTCCTAATGCAGTAGGGGGAGGCCTACAACACACAAATACACAACTCCAATATGCAAACACAATTTACAATTTACAATTTCATCTGGACCTCTTCATTCAGCATATTCACACTGTTCCTTGTAGCATATCAAAGTCACTCAATCGGGTATAATTCCACTCACACAACCTTTCAACTCACAACACAACACACATCAGGGACCCATTATAGATCCTTTCAACATATCCAACAATCACCAATGCTTGTTTTGTACCAAATTGCACAAATAAGGTTTTCTACAATTTTAAGGGCCCAAATTAGCCCACTTTTACAAAGGGACCACCTTCAAAACTTTGTGTAATCTCCTGAAACCTTGGGGAAGAATTTTATATCTTTCAAAACTTCAAATTATAGCGTTAGATTGCAGAGATTCAATCATTTACCACCCAAACCATAAAACCCTCTCCCTAGGCTTAGAAACCCTAGGTTTTATTGAAAGTAGCACTTTCCAAACATTCCAAAACTTGACAACCATTCAAACAAGACTAAAATACCCTAATCATGCTCAATCTATCATAAAATAATGCTGCCCAATTCAGAAACTCAATTTCACTCACCAAAACCTCATTTTTCTTAAGGAAAACTCAACATTTCCTCATTTGGTTTGACGCCCAATCCAAGGATCATCCTCAATTCAAGTTTCTCATGGAATTTTACTATAAATTTTCCTCCTAAAACAAACCACTTCAACTACAACTAACATTTGAAAGAGGTGACCGTTGGTCTCCCTCTTCAATACACTTTTACAACCCTAGTGCAGGAGCACCTACACCTCATCCTCCTTATTTGATCATTTGATGGTAATTAGGAGGTTAATAGGTAGGTGGATGAGTATTTGAGCATGTTTTGTTTTGAATAAGGTCAATCAAGACCACTAAGCATGTCTTAGGTTGAGTTTTTGAGTTTAGGTGTTAAAATGTGAAAAATGGTGATCTTGCACTAAAGTATCTTTGTAGCCTTTGAAGGCAATTTTTTGAATTTACATGTAAAGTGTGCAATATTAGTGTTTTTTGGATGTAATAAGGCTCATTTCAAGCCATTGGTGTGGCTTTAGTGATTTATAGGTGTTAGGGGTGAAAACTTACAATATGAGTAATATTGTTGTTATATCATGTGTAAATGATGTAAACTTGGCCTTCAATGGTCATTAACTCTTCTGTGGCAACTTTAACACATGTAAGGGACCCTATGATGTCTGATTTAAGTGTAGGATGCATGATTTGAGTGCTAGGAAAGAAATAGGAGTAATAAACTTGCTGCTACAGTGAGTTTTGTGAACAAAAATGCATGTGAATGAGTGCTTAGGCCTAGGGTTTGGAAGAATCTCTATGGGAGGTCATGATGTTTTGAACTTTTAGGCATGTGCAAGGTTAATTTCCTTTGTTCAAGTTGGTTTTAAAGTCTGGGAGGTTGTGGAAGTAGCATATTCAATAAACCCTCTTGAATAGTGCATAAAACTAGGGTTTTTAGGTTTGGCATGAATTTGTCTTTACCAGAGGAATCTAGTTGTGGTTTTGGAGGTTTGGGAACCTAATAAATTCTTCCCCAAGGTTTCAAGGTTCTATGATACGTTTGAGGGCATGATGCTTTGCAAATTAGGCCTAATAAGCCTAATTAGGTCAGCCTAGAAGGGGTATTTTTTGGGATTTGGTTTTAAGGACTTGTACCTTAAATTGAGATATGTGTAATAGCTCTGAAATGGGTGTCTAAAACCATCAATATTTTCTCTAGTTTTTTGGAGAAAATTTGAGTTATTGGGCACAAATTGAGTTTCCACTACTACTAGGGTTCAAGGGGTGAAAGTGTGAAATCTAAATTTTGATGATTTTCAAGCTTTGAAGGTTGTTTGGTTTGGTCAAATAGGTCATATTAATCTTGTTAGATTCCTCTTAAAGGAATGTTTTCAAATTGGTTGTGATTGAGCCTCCCAGGTCTACATCAAACCCTTCACTATTTGTTAATTTCACAACTTTGCAACATTCACCAATAGGACAGTCAAAATAAAAACTGATTAAAGGAATTAACTAGACAATGAAACATGGTATTATACTCCTAAAAATATCCTCCACAAGTTCCCAAAATCACTGGATCAAACACCCAAAACAAATGTATCAAAAGATTGATTTACAAGCCATAAACAAGGCTTAACTAGGCCTGTACAAGGAAGCTTTCAACTTGTCAAGGCACACCTCAACACCCCTAATGCCTTTAAAAGACTCCAACAGGTTCCCCAAGACCTGTTTGATGCTTTCCATCCATTAGTATTGCACAAATACTCAGAAAACTATGAAAAGTGCATTCTAAAGACCATTTTCATACATTTACAAGGGAAAAACTGACCTAGGGCATCAAATAAATTTTGAAAACCTCCATATTTTGCTCTGAAACAAATTGCAGCATGTATAAGGTCCCTAAACCTAACATTCCACCAAGTTTTAAATTTTTCCCACGGTGGAAATGGGAATTATGCCCATTTTGGTGACTAAACCCTTGTTTGGTAGGGTTTCAAACCCACTAAAATTGATGTAACTTGCTTAATTATTAATCAAATCAATCCAAATCACCGCCAAAATGAATCTATCTCTTCCCTCTATCAAATCATGAATATTTGGAGGTCGTATGGTTATGTATCAGTCTGTACCAAACAAAAGAACAATAAAAAATGCTACAAAACTGGAAAAGCAAAGTTTTCTCTTTATTAAATGTTTCAAAACTTCAAAAATGGCAACAGCCCAACCTCAACCCAAGGGAGGATTTTTAAAAATTCTCCCACCTTCCCCAATGGCCCTCAACTTATTTTTTAAAAGAGGGAACTGTTGGTTAGTGAAATTACACCAACTTACAACATGACAACTTTGCAATTTTGGAGCAACTTTCAATCCTAAAGACCTATGACCTCAAAAACCATTCAAATAACCTTGAAACAACCTTATTACATTTTCAATACCCCAAACCTTGCACACTTACATACAAATTCATGTTTTTTCCTTCAAAGGCTACAAAATCAAGTTTTAGTGCAAGATTGCATTGTTGCACATTTTGACTCAAAACTCAAAAACTCAACCTAGAACCTATCCAATGGTCTTATTAGACCTTATTGAAGATGAAAAACACTCAAAATATTCAAAAATACTCTTTCTAACCTATTCACCATCAAAGAATCCAAAATGGAGGTTGAGGTCTAGGTGCTCCTGCACCAAAAAAAAATGACCAATTACATCAGCACATGGCCTTATAGACCTTATTAAGACAAAATTCCTCCAAAACTATAATCTACACCTTATTCAACCTTAAATGGATTAACAACTTCAAATGGTGCTCCTGCACCAAGTCCTCCCACATTGATAGCACTGATTTAAACTATTTTGGTTTTCATCTCTATTTCTAAATTACCTCATGAGTAAAGCTACCTCATCACCTATGTTGTCTATTTATGAAGCCTTGAATGACATATATATTTCATTTATTTTAATGGATACATTTTTGAGGAGCTAATATTCATCTCATTACTATGCTACAGGTAAAATTATCTGCCATGCCGAATAAATGAACAATGAAGAAACTAATAGATGAAGAGTATGAAACCTTCAAAGAATAGGAGAGAGAACGGGTGGTGACATATCGTGAAAAGAAGAAATTGGAAATGATTGACGAAACAAGACAATTGAAGAGGAACCTCAACCGTCAAAAAGAGAAAAGAAATCGGCAACACAAAGGGCACAAATGTGAAAGAGTCGCGCTAGGACAGATGTAGATACCGTAGTTGGAGACACACCCTCTACCGTAAGTGAATACGAAGGGACACCATTAAGCACAAGCGAATATGGAGGGATGCCATCTACCACAAGTAAATATTAATGGACACCATCCATCGCATCTCAAGTTGAGAGTACATCATCACTCGGATTTGACAAAGAAGGTATGCATCCCCACGTGAAGATCAAGGTATGTCTTCTACTCCACCCTCGATCGAAGATACGCAATCTAGCCCACCTCAATTAAATATTGATGAAATTGCTAATGTTGAAATGTATGTACCTAGGAGAACACCACATAGAATTTTACGTAGAAAGCCAAATTTTTTGATTAATATTGATGAGGATATTTTGCAGCACATGGAAGGTACGATTCTAGAATGCACTTGTAGAAGATATGTTGATAAGAATTGGAAAATCTTCTTTTAAAGGCTAAATGAGACTGCAAGATGTCAACTATTTGTTCAAATGATGTGGGGTTTAAAGTATAGAAACATCATGAAGACTCTTGGGTTGAGAACATCAAATGCGTCAAGTGAAAACACTATTGTGAAGAATCTAATGGATGCTTATGAGAGTGTGGGTAAGACCTCACGCTCAAAGGATAGTAATGTCACCCGACGTGTCATTACATCAACTTTGGTAAGCTATCAAACAAAGAGATCTCGTCTCATTAAAAAGACAAGTGAACAAATGGGAATTAGTAGAAAATTTTTATCAAAAGTCGTTCAAAGGCGGAAAAAGAATTGAGGCACCGATTCAAAATACGAATATGGTATTTCTTAGGGGAGCTACCACATAAAGATAAAAAATTTATTTGAAGCATTAGGAGACACTAATTGAAGAGGAAGTGTTGAAGAATAATAAAAAGGCCATCCTCACGAGATTAGGGATGTGGTAAAGGAGATTAATTAGTTTGGAACCATAGGCCACATCCAAAGCATTTTTTTAAATTTTAACTCCAGGCCCCAATTTTTTGCTGTTTTCAAAATGAAGTTATCCTCAAATTTAAGTATTTCTCAAAAGATTTTTTGAAAATAAACCTTTTATGTCAAGATAAATCACACACACACTACTTGTTGTAGACTACATGTTGAATTCTCTAACCATTATGATTTTTATCATTCCATATGTTTAGATTTGCATACTAACAATGTTTTGCAGGATTGTAGCATAGAAGCCCCACCAAAATATTAAAGAGAGTTCTTTATCAAAAAATTATCAAATGAAGTTGGCCAAATATTCAGGGAGTTGACATGCTTGGATGGATTTCATGTGAAGCGTTGATTGGCTTGCAATGCGGGTATGTCAACTTATATGGAAGCAGATGAGGTGGGACAAAAACCCCAGTAGATTCCGGGAAGTATAAAATAGTATGCTACAAAAGATGGGTCTCAAAGCAAAGAATTTATTTGGTTATTGAGAGATTCAGGTGCCATCGAATTTATATCCATGTTTCATGAGAATCTAGTGTATGAGTATGCAAGGCATACCCATAGAGCCCAATGGTTGGACACGCAATTCAAGCTATGCAAGGACACCTTTCTAGTTGACATCATAGTATCAGTGGTTGACTTTGCAAAGAACTACTCTCTATAGCCACAGTGTGAGGTGCAGTCATAGTATTACAGCTCCACACAAGTTTCGATATTTGTGCACATAGAATTCATCTATGTAGCTGATAGTACAAAGGACCAAAGGAAGGTATTGAGGGAGTATCACTTTTATATTGGTGATGATCGCACACATTCTCCAGAATTCATGCAAGGTTTCTTCCAGATGTTCTACAGTGATTTAGCTTAGAGGGGCATAGCATATGAATTAGACACTTATAATATGGTCATATAACTATGCATCACATTTCAAAAGAGCGTGCACATGTTCTACTAGTTATTGTGGGATGCATCTCACTATAGGTTTTATATGAGACTTTGTGAGGTTTAGGCAGCGGAAAGGGAGCATGATCGTTGCAAGAGCATCATTGAAATTAGCCACGAGAAAGAGTTAAAGAAATTATAAAGGCAGTGCAAAGTTAATGATCTGAATCAATCATTCGAGAGTGGTGTAGTGCTTCAATGGGTCCGGAGGTAATGAAGGTAGATGCCGGTTAAGTATGTTTTGATGGATGGTACTAACATTGCCGATATGAGTTCTTGTACTAACGGGATCAATTTGAGCTGCGCTCTTTCCTTAAGCTCAAATCGCGAGGTTCATGGAGTATCGTACACATAGAGATGGCATAGTTTTCTTCATGTACAATGCAAGCTGGAATGATTGTGTGAGTCAAGAGAATTATAGGTTGGTGAATAGGTGCGTTGGATAAACATCCATGCGTTTCTCGCGGCGGCAACACAAATAAGAATGTCCCGTTGACATGTATCATATCTGGATTCAACTAGGTAATATATCTACCTTAGTTTTGAGAATTTATTGTTATCTTACTTTGTACTATATTCGTAATGTTGACTAATTTCAAGTGATTTGTTGCACATATCAATGCAAGGCATGTTTATGCAGTTATTGCAGATGAAGAGAATGGAGAGGCAACAGAATATTACTTGTGTCGTTGTGTTGAGGCCAGAAATAAATTGGAAGCCTAAGTTATAGATGGATAAACGCCGGGAAATACCCTGGAAAACGGAGTTACATTTATTCTTTGGAACATAAAGCTAGAAGGTGATTACCCACATAAGAGTGTTAAACATTGGTTGTTTCAGGACGTTGAAGCACATTATAGATTCTTAATTGCTCGAAGGCGGTGGCATCCAATGTTGACCAAATATATGGGTAGACCTTTGAACATGGGAATACTTTTAGGTCATCCATGATCTAACCATGAGGCAATACTTGACACAATAATAAAGTGCGGCGGACACCGGATGGTTCATTTGGATTAATTTGTAAGATATATACACAATGGTTCTTATATATGTATGCCTTATCCACATTAATTTGTTTATGCCAATGCTATCATGTCTTATTTTACTTTGCGTATTTCTAAGTAACCCGGTAAACATTGAATGGTGTCCACTTGCAAAAAATGCAGATTTATGAGCCATCCAAGAGAATCTCAAGCATAAAAGCAATGAAACATCCCTATTTGCATTCTGATCTTGAAAAATCTCGAATTACCGGTTTTAAGCCATTTTAAAGTGTCTGACTTTGGTGAAGGAGTTTCCAAGTTATTCATTTGAGAGTTAACCTTATCATGAGCACACCTATGATGCAGACGATGGGAGCATCTCGAGATTCAGAATCTCTAAAGAGATTCGCAGGAGGTGTTGTATTTTTGTCCAGGCATCTTGGAACTCCCAGTGAATATGTATGACCAGGAATGACTAAATTGAGAGACTGCCATGCCTATCTGTAAGTTCCTTCCATCTATTTTCATTTCATTTCCATTTTGGATGAGTTGTTTGTTTTTATTCTTTTACTTTGTGTACATCTGTAACTAAACTAGTAAAATTTGATTGGTCTCTCCTTGCAGAAAATGATGATTTTTGAGCCATTGAAGAGAATCTCAGCCAAAAAAGCAATGCAACATCCTTATTTTGATGATCTTGACAAATCTCAATTCTAATTTGAAGCCATTATAAAAGAGCATGTGGACCTTTGCAAGGGATTCCCAAGTTACTCATTTGAAGTTAACCTCTAAATGAGAACCTATGATGTAGACATTATAAAAGAATCTCAAATGTATGAGTGACATTGTAAAATATTTTTGAGAACAGAGTACCTAAGGAATTGTAATAAGATTTGTACTTGTAATGAAATTTATTGAAATATTGAAATTTGGTGCAGGGGCACCAAGGTTATTGAGCAAATTTGGTTCATGGAATTCTTTTAAGTTAGTAAATTATGTTTTGAGTAAATTGTCAATTGAATAAGGTCATATTACATGGTCAATTGATTTATAATTTAATAAGTCATGTTAGTTACAAGCTCAATAGTTAGGAATGATTGGAAAGATGTAGAATCATTTATAAAGGCTAGATTTAAAGCCTCTTGAAGGCTTGGACACAATGTAATTTTGATGCAGGAGCATCTAGTCTCGTAGTTGCAGAATTTCACTTTTTGAAGGTTGATAGGTGGTCAATAGATTAGATTAAGGTATTTTGTGTTTATTTATACTAAATAAGGTCAATCAAGACCATTTAAGGTGTATTAGTGTGAGTTTTCGAGTCTCGATGGTCAAATGTGCAAAAAAATGCATTCTTGCTACAAAATTGTCAATATTTGAATTTGTAGCCTTTTGAAGGAAAATCTTTGAATTTGGTTGTAAATGTGCAAGAATGACGTCTAAGAGTTTGATATGGTAAACTATTTGGTAGAGTTGGTCGAATTACCTTTCTTAGTAATTGCTATTAGTGAGATTGAGATTGTTAACCTTGAGAGAGTAGGACTTGGGAAAAAGTAATTTGATATGGCTATTGCTTTCAAAGACTTCAAGTAGGATGTACTCCACATTGACGCCATTCCTCAATCTTCACTTCATGGCATCAAGGAATGGTTGAACTCCATGGTTATAAAGTATTATTAAAGCATAATGAACTTGTACTAGCGGCCAATTTTGAAGACTATTACTGATGATCCAAATAAATTTATTGAAGATGTTGGTTAGGAATTTTTTAATATGGAAGCTAGTGATTTTGATTCTGATAATTCAGAAGAGTTAGATCAAGGATATGAACCCTCTAATGTAGAAGAGGAATCAGAATCACTCTTCATGTTGAAGGTGTCGGCTTTAATACCAAATACAATGGCAACAATGAAATTCCCTAACAGTATTTATGTAAAGGAAATTTCCTTTAGATGCAAGGGTTCAAAGTACATCAACCATGTGGTATAGATGATTAAATACTAGAGATGATTTGTAGCAATGAAAGAGTCTAAAAAGGCAGAGAGAGCTACATTGGTGACTCAAGAGAAACTTCATCTTTCAAAAACAAAGCCAATTAGGTTGGCAAACGTGTGGATCAGGCCAGCATTTGGTGGAAGAGGAAGAAAGATGACTAGAACTCTAGAGGCCCACCATATTGGATTTTGATATTTAACCATGAGAGCAGAAGAGAGTTGATATCATGTATCAAAACATTAAGCATGTATTCTTCTAGCCAGCGAAGAAGGAGATGATTACTTTGCTACATTTTCATTTGCATAACCATATCAAGGCGTGGGAACCAAGAAGACCAAGGATGTCGAGTTTTATGTGGAGGTAATGGATGTGGTCCAAACTTTAGGAGGGGCAAGAAGGTTATCTTGTTTCTACTACTGCTACCTACTTTCACAGTGTTCTTGGATTGAAGGGTTTCATGATGTAATTCAACCCATTGCACTTTTTGTGCCTACTGTAACTTGTGGAATGGGTCCTCTAACTTGTAAAATACATGCCTAACCTATTTAGAATGTTGTGGAGTCAAGGTTGGTTGTTTGGGATGATGTTCTAGGGTTGTAGCAAGGTATTTTCATGATGAAAATGAGGGTTTCAAGTGGTGTTTTGATAAAATGTGGGAAGGACTATCCATGTAATGTATTATTCACCATGTGCAAGGTTTAGTAAGTGTGTTTGGTGCTTTTTTTGGGTATGGAAGGTGCAAGAGATAGGAGTTTGATTAAAACCCCAAGTATTTTGCTTGAAATAGAGGGTTTGGTGTATTAGAGGTCTAGAGGTCTTGGACCTAGAAACAAATCATGGAATTGGAGGTTTTGACACATAACATACTATTTTTTTAGGAGTTTGAGTGAAAATCTAGTGTTTAAAAGGTTGTCTCTTTGTAAATAGGGCTAATTTAGTAGCCTTTATGCAAGGTGGTCTATTGGATCTTAATGATGGTACAAAGAAACATGGTATGATCTCTTGGGAATTCTTCTTAGGGTTTGTGTTAAAGCTTGATTGATGTTCAGTTGGGCATTGGATGACCTTCTCTAAAAGATAAGCCCATTTGATAAAATTTGGAGACTATAAGTTAGGCAAGGGTTTATTGAAAACTCATACTCGAAACCTTCCCACAGCCAACCAAAGCCTAAAACACCTTCAAAAAGGTCTGCACAAGCTTAAAAGTTCAAGAGATATTGTTGTCCCCAAATATTTCTTCAAACCCTAGTAGTAAACCACCATTTTCCACTCAAAAATGCACCATTTGGCATCTAGGGTATCACCTAAAAACCCTCTATTTTCCTCCCTTGCACACATGTTTTATTACCATAACTAAGCCTTTCCATCGGGTTATAGAAGCATATAATGGGTGAAAGGCTTAATATGATATTTTAATGCACTCAAAACCCTTAAAACAGGGCATACAAACCGACCCTTAGTAATTGGCTTCTAAAATGCACAAAATCACTTGAAATCTAACCAAACCAAAACTAAAATGGATTTAAGTTTGCTTCCCACTGAATTCCATCGAAAAGAGATCACACTCACCCTGTACAGAAACGTACAGTTCAATAAAACATCAAATCCCAAAGTGCAAAAGGATAGCAATATTTGACGGGGTATTACTCGGATACCATTGTGCTTACGAAATCTTCATCTAAACCTATGGGATTATGTTGGGTCCATCTACAATAACCTCTCTCGATTTTTTTTATCTCTGAGTGGTTTTCTCGTGGTTTCCAATCTTCAGTTGATGGAAAAAGTGTCAAATGCAAGTAGTGGAAAGTTGCAAAGTGGTGCAACTTTCATTCTGCAACTCATGTGACCAAACGGACT
>VDFB02228442.1:0-13586 GCA_007258455.2 Sequoia sempervirens
AAAATCAAGGTCATGTATCACAACAATATCAAGGGTCTCAAAATCAAATGTCCCAACATTAAGTGAATTCTCAACATCAAGGGAATTCCCAACATCAAGGAAATATTCAACAAAATTAAGGTCAAGTGTCACAACTATATCTTGAAGGGTCTCAAAATCAAATGTCCCAACATCAAGTGAATCCTCAACATCAAAGGTCTCAACATCAAATTAATCCTCAAAAAAAATCAAGGGTCTCAACATCAAGCGAATCCTTAACAACATCATGTTCCTCCACCACAGAAATTTTTTGAAAAATAGATAATATCTCAACAACATCAAGTACCTCAATATCAAGGTCAAGATTCATCACATCAAAATCAAAAAAAATCAAATCATGATTTGCAACATCAAATGTCACAAAACCAAATCCCATAATATCAGCAATATCAAGCTTATCAAGTACAACATCAAGGCATCCTTCCACCACAACAATAGAGTATGTGCAAGATCATCATGGAAAAAATAGACCCTTAAGTGGCGAAAAATTTAGAAAAATCAGAGTTAGGAACCTTGACGCAAAATTTGAATAGAAGTTATCTATATTATTTCAAAATATATAGGAATATAATCATATGAAATTAGATATAGTTTCTACAACTACTAGGTTTTAAAATCTATTTGGGTGAAATTTGAAATTTGATACAATGCTACTTAGAATTTTAGGGAAAAAATAAAAGTAGGTGTTTTATGGAAATACCTAAACCACAATAAAATGATAATATTTTTTATAAGATTTTAGATGCTCGTAGAGGGACTCATGTCAGATGTAGTGCATTTTTTTGCTTAATTTTTTTTCTAAGTAAATAATTAATTATGAATTTTTATTACAAATTTTAAAAATATGAAAACTTGTATAAAACCACCTTAACTTCCATCAAAACTTAAATTCATTTTTTTCAATCCTATAGGTATATGAAGCATATAATGTGATGCATGTTTTTACGGATTCAAAAATGTAATCATTTAAAGCCTATAGATGTTTTTTCAAGAAATGATATATCAGTGAGAGACTTTAATTACGTGAGATTCAAATAGAAAATGAATAATAATTATTTATTAAATTCAAAGTACAGCATAATTTATATTGGTGGAAAGTTGAGAATCTCCTTTAAAAACCCTTTTCATTTCATCAATTTTGGGTAAAAAAATGTCGTCAGCCACATACCCATCATATCGCCACTTTTTTGGCCCATCATGATCCTGCACATACGCAACACCAACAACCCACTCACAACACCATCCCACAAAATAAATACATCACACCATATCAAATTATCATTCAACCTCCACAACACCTCATCCCAATCTCCTCAAAGACAACAAGATCTTGCTCAACAACAAGCTCTTGCTCAACAAAAAGCTATTGCACAACAACAAATGTTACAAGCACAACAACAAGATATTGCACAACAACAAGCATTACAAGCCCAACAACAACAATATGCTCAACAATAATTGCTTGTTCAACAACAACACCAAAAAAATTTACAATACAACCCGCAACAACAGCAATACACAAGTTCTCAACTAAATGTCACATCTCAAACTCAATATGGAGCATACAACACACCACCACCTTCATCACCTCTAAATACACAATATCAAGACAACCCCCAATTCATTCCATATAACACATATAACCCCAACACACCATCATATCAAAATCCAACTTATAACTCATCCACCATCCCATAATACACTACATATGCTCCACCATTGAACAATCCTTATATCGTCCCAAATATAAATATTAATGCAAAAAATCCAAGACATTCAAATAGGAAAAAATAAAAAAATCCTATGCAGTCCAAGATCTATGTCGTTATCCATTTGATCGAAGTATCACAATGATACCATTTCCCCCAAATTTTGAGATACCCAAATTTCACAAAACAAGGGATGTGGTAATCTAGAGGATAATATTAGAGATTTCTATGTTGTGTGTATGGAAGTATCATACAATGATCCATACCTTATGCATCTATTCCCGAGAAGTTTGGGAGGGCAAGCTATAGAGTGGTTTTCACACCTACCTCTGGGAATCAAAATATTTCAAGAGATAATCGATCAATTTGTAACTCATTTCTCCTACAATATTGACGCATATGTAACTTTGGAGGAAATTTATACCCTTAAAAAGAATGAGGTAGAAGCATTTGCATCCTTTTTACAATGATGGAGACATAAGGAAATCAAGTTTAAATGACCCATTCATGAGAGGAAACAAGTAGAAATCATTGCAAGAAACGTAGATACTGATCTAGCCTTCCAACTAAGAATATGATGTGTGTCAACATTAGAACTCATATCCAAAGGCCTAAACATTGAGAGGGCCCTCATCACAAAAGGAGCAATACATATTTACGAAGATAATCGTTCATCATCTAGTTGTAGTGACAAACCCCATATATGGGATAAGAATAAGAATGTTACTAATGATGGTGTAGTTGATGTGAAATTTTTGATAAACGCTCCACCAAAAGAAAATACACAACAAACTATTAACAATACCAATCCTCAAAGAGGACCACCACCTAAATAAAACAATTACCCCCTACGATGCAAGTATACACCCACGGGGGGTCTATTGAAATGGTCTTATGAAGTTGATTTAAATCAGAACCTAAATCGTACTCCCGATTTCAAACACTACCAGTAGACCTCAAGTTAAGGTAACTGTAGTATAAATACAAGATCATTTGTGAGTTCATCAGAGCTAAAGGAAATAAGACCTTCCGGGTGTAGGACTAAATAGCATTATCGATTGCTTATCAATCAAGGGTGAGGGTGGGTATCAATCCAACAACCCTAGGTAGTAGCCTTGGGATGTGAGACGTAGATGCCCAATCCTTAAAGGTAGTGCCCGAAAGGAAAGATCCTATAACCAATTCAATTTACCTGCTTGAAAATGTAAGTAGGAGCATGCTTGACCATCAAATATGCAATCATGATCCAAGGGACCCACAGGTACTAAGTGTGGAGTCACCACACTTAGAGAGGGAAAGTAGCCATTCAGGGGATCCCTTCACAACCTAGAACCCCATCAAGATCAAATCCCATAGATCACAATCTCTTAGATCAACTTAAGAAAACCCCTGCTCAAATCTCCATCTTGGAGTTGTTAAAAATCTCTCTAGCCCATAAGAACATCCTAGATCTAAGTCTCTTTCATCATTGATCATACCCACGGATATCAATATTGAGAAATTCCAAGCTATGGTTGGGCACATCACATCCACCCATCAACTCACATTTACTAAGAGTGACCTTCCATTCAATCTTCAAATCCCCTTTTTTCTACTACATCAAATGATCTTTGATTTCAATTAAACAAAAGTTATATTTAACATTTTCAAGCCTTCTAGATGTTATGGAATAGCCAAAATGGTGTCAAGCATACCAAAAACTTAGTAATCACCCAAATAGAGAAAAATGGCACATACATATAGAGGTTATAAAAATTTCTTTAAACCTTATTTATTTTAAATATCATCACCCAGATAGAGAACAAATGGCACATGCATTTATAGAGGTTTTAAACTTTCTTCAAATATTTCTAATTTTATAAGATCATTCAAAGATACAAGAGAAGAGCATACTAGGTTTTCAAAAAAATTGCATGTAAATTTGTTAAGCCTTTAAAATATCCTAAATATAGAAACTTAAAAATCCATCCTAACACTTAGTATCTAATACCATGTTAGAAATTATGATAAAATCTATACCCAAAATTTAGTGCTTAGAAAATAGATTAAATTAACTTATTGGAAATTAAATTACCTACATAGCTAAGTTTTTAGGAATTGAAAATCTCACAAATCTCGTTCCATTACTTTCAAAAGGAATAAAAGAGTAAAAATTATATAGCCTTATATAGTTATTAAATACGATAAGGATAAGGATAAGGCATAACAATAAAAAGAGGAAATATTTATCCAAGTTTCCAAGTCCATTAGGATGGGGAAAAGAGTAGATTCTATAGATTATGGAACTCATTATCCTATACTAACTTAATTAATTGAGAAATAATTACATAAGTGTACTTAAATAGCATCAATATTATACTTAGGATTACAACATATCATAAAGTAAAAACATTACACTAAAACCAATCACTACTCAATTTTCTAAATTGTCTTAAATCAAAGGAGTTTTGTACTTTTTTTGTACAATTCCTTGAAGGGATCCATTTTGAGTGAATAATGATATGTATTGTTATATGCAAATTCCACCAAGTGAAAATAGTCTTCTCACTTAGTGGTTTGAGGCAATGTGTACATAAGCAACCTATCTTCCAACACTTGATTGACTCTTTTAGTTTTACCATCCATTTTGGGAGGATAAGTTGAACTAAAATTTACTTTATTATAAAATATTAAAGATAAATTTATCAAAAACCTTGAGATGTTAAACTTATCTCTATCCAATATAAGAATAACTTGTACATCATGCAAGCACACAATTTATCTCACAAAATGGGATGTCATAATAATGTCATCCTGATGTAGGAGCATCTAGCGCTGTAGGGAAATCTTGCATCACCCAAAAAAAATTGTTTTCTTTATTTTCTTTAGTTGTTTTGAGTCCCATGATGGCATTTAGGGGATATAAGACTGACAAGCATCAAAAATAGTGAAAATTGGGCACTTACTATTTTTAGTAATTCATCCTAAATGGGCTCGTATGGACGTGAAAATTTACCCCAAGGAGCAGAGCTGAAAAAACATTTCTGGTCACAAAAGAATCACCTCAATACCCTGCACAATTTGGGAGAAATTAAAGTTTTCGTCTCGAGAAATTTCTCCAATGTAGCTTCAAATTCAGATATAAGACTTTAGAGGCCCTAAAACAGCTCAAAAGGTGGTCAAACCGAACTACGATGGGCTCACATGTCGTAGAGCTCGTCGAGAGCTTTCCAATGATATACAATAATAGCAAATCAGACACCCGAATCAAAAGTTATGGCCCCACAAAGTTGGTCCTCTAAAAAGTGAATTTCATAAAATTTTCTTCCTAGGCTAGAAATCAAATGGCGGGACTTTTGGCACCAAAACAAAAAGGGGAAATTTGGACTTTCTAGAACATGTATTCTAGGGTAGTTATTGGGGAAAATAAAAAGGGTTAAGTGGGGGTTGTGGAAGGTGGCCCTGATAGTGCAAATTGTGGCTCTGAATAGTAGTTTTTTCTTTTCAAAGTTGATTTTGTTGTAATGAATCAAGCCCATGAGGCTGTAGCATGTAAGCTTTGAATTTGTAATTTCATTTTTTTGAAAATAATTGAAAGTAAGTCATTTTTTTGTATCGCATCTTTTGTGTTGGTATATGTTGTTGTGATTTTTGTGGGTTTTCGGCAGTGTGGCCCTCATCACATCCTTTACATTTTTGGGTATAAAGTGGGATACTCATGTAATTTTTTCCACCACCAATAGAATTGAATCATGCATATTATAAAAACTACACAACCTAGTTATCAATTCAATAGAAATAACTTCCCATTTATGATGTGGCACATCATGTGGCTATAACAACACCCTTGGGTGGTAGTTCTTATCTTTTACCTTCTAGCATTCTAAAATTTGGTCACATACTCCACTACCTCAACTTTGGACCAAAACTAGTGTTGATTTAGTTCATGTAACATTTTTTTAACACCTTGGTTATAAAAATAAGGTGATTTATGCAAATCTTCCAATTGTATTTATCTCAAAAAAATAGATAGAAAAATATAGATTCTTCCCATTTTTCCTTAATAGACCATCTAAGTCAAAATAATACCTATAATTTTTTATTGTTTCCTTTCAATAGAAATTCATTGATATACAAGGCCATTTAATTGTTGTTGGAATATTTTATAGAAATTTTAAATTGCAGTTCTAACATAATAGCCATTCATTTCCTTTCATTAATTTCATTGGCAACATGATTTTCCTTTCCTTTCACATAGGAAATATTTAAATTCTATTCACTCAACAACTCTAAACATATTCATCATCAAAGATTTAAATTTCCATTTTTAAAGCTATAATCCAAGATTTATGATCAATCTTAAACTTGGAGAGATTGCCAATTAAATAATTTCTTCTTTCTCTTAAAGCATGTACTACAATGTAAATTTCTAGATCATGTGTTATATAATTGTTTCAATGTTCTTTTAGTTTTATGGACTCATAGTTAACCACATGCCTCACTTGAACCAATGCTCCTCCCAATGTATCTAAGGATGCATCCCTCCTTACCATAAAAATACCATTTGGATAGGGAATGAGTAGGATTGTTGCATTAGTTAACAATATTTTCAGCTCTTCAAAAGTTGACTAATGCAAAATTCCATTTAAATTTCTTTCCTTTTACTTGTAATTATGTAATTGGACTTGCAATCCATGAATAATTTTTTATTAAATTTCAATAGTAACCAAAAAAAAATTATTAAATTTCAATAGTAACCAAAAATTCTGAAGAAAATTCTCACTAAAGTTATTTTGGTAGTAATTTGTCATTCCATTATAGCCTTGATCTTTACATGATCAATTACCACTCCATTCTTGTTAATTATGGCCCAAGTAATAAATTTTTGTTTGGAAAGGGGAAATTTTGGATAAATTTTCATAAAAAAATTGTTCCCTTAAATACTGCAAAACTAGCCTTAAATTCCTTAAATGGTATTGTTGACTTTTAAAATAAATGAGTGTCATTGATAATCACAAGCACAAAATTTTCTAGTATGTCTCAAAAGACATTGGGCATCAAATTGATGAGGGTTTTGGGTACATTTGCAAATCCAAATGGAAGCACTATGAGTTTATAGTGACCATACCTTATTTTGAAGGAAATATTATGAATATCCCCATCCTTGATGCATGGTTTATGATACTTTGGATTCGAATTAAATTTTGAGAATATCACTTCCCATATAAGTTGGTCAAATAAAAAATTTATAAGCATTGAAATCAAAAAATAATAAATTAAAAGAACTTGAAAGCATAAACAAAGAAATCAAATCCTAATCCTAATTTACTAATCTCAATGCAAAATTCAAAAATATGATATTGGTTTTGTCTTGTTTGGATGTGGATATGACTCAACAACATATAATATTGATTTTATTGATCATAGATTTTGATAGAGTTTATTTGCATAAGACATGAGATATCCAAATGATGAAGAATTGATCCTATTTATAGATTTTTCTAATGAAAAATCAACTAAGAGATGAGGATGAGAATGAATACTTTAGTTAATTGAACTGACTATGAGTCAACTTAACTAGAAAATAGAAATTTTCTATTTTGAATTTATGAGAGGATAATAATAGATTGTTTAATTTGATTAATGGGTAAATGTGCACACCAAGTTTCCATTCAGAGACTGAGTTGACCGATGGATGAAGAATATTCTAAAATGAACAAGAGTCAACTAAGGACTAGAGATTGAGATTCTTAAATGAGATGGATTTAATAGATCAGAGAAGAAATAGTTGACTAGATAGATGAAAATAGAATTGAATATGGATAATTAGTTCCCATTTAATTAAATATTAAATGGGTGATATGATTAAATGGGAAATAATTATTATTTAATAAATGATAATATGTGATGTGATAAATGATAAATCAATGATGTGATAGATGGTAATTAATGGATAATAAATGATAAATTAAATGTTAAATGGTATTTGATAATAAATTATTGATGATTAATATGATAATTAGTGGTAATTAAAGGGTAGTGAGGTGGAATATCTTTAGTGTCTCCATCTTCTATCCTAAGAAATAGATATTTATTTTGTATAGTTGCCTTATTGAGAATTTAATAATCAATGTATATTTTATTTGTATCATCCTCCTTCATAAAGAAAACTAGTTGAACCCAAGGCAACATGCTTCATCTTATTAGACCTTTTTCAATTAGTTCATGTAATTAAACCTTTAATGCTTATAGGTGAGCTACATTCATCATGTAAGATACCTTTGAAATAGGTGTTATTCTAAGAATAAGGATGTAATACATGTCAAGCACATCCTTTATTCTTAAAAAGGTGGGAGACCAAGGGTGGTTGACAAATATTACATCCTTAATTTTATAGATCTATTTACCACAACCAACTAGCATTATTTATTTATATCCTTCCTCATTTGGTTGGTTGTTATCACTTTTGTTTGTTATTTCCTACGAATACCTTGTTGAGAGTCCCTTCTCCCTTGATCATCCCCTCATGTGACTCTTATATTCAAGAAATCAATGTGTTTTGTGTCCTTGAAGTCAATTCATTCCCATGATAATTGTTGATGGGTGTTTTAGCACTTCTCAACATAGGTAATGCGTAAGTGCATCACCTCTCTTGAAAGATAATTTCCTACAAGTCAATTGCAGAAAACTATCCCAAGGTGTCGGATGTCAGGTCATGACAGTGCTTGGAATATCTTAGTTGTTTCATGTGATTTGCTAGTAATCACAGAGCAGTCTTATGTATGTTAAGTTGGAAGGGAATTGGTTCCTTGAATGGAGTTTATAAAATTTTGAAATGTTGTTCTATTGCTACAAGTTCAAGATAGCATTCTGAAACTCCACTTTTGTCATTAGATTTGGCTTTACAATGATGCTAGAACTTTGTCTAAATCACTATTTTAAAGAAAGGTCAAAAGGGAAGGGAAGAGGGTAAGTTTCTAGATCTGAAACTACGGTAGAGCAGTTGATAATGGGAGAGGCACTCTGGGTGGGTAGCCTCACATTGGTTTTAACCAACCAAATTAACGGAGTCTCCTTGAAACTAGGTCACGATCTTCTAAAGTCTCTGATTTCCAACCATTTCATTCCACCCACAAAGCGTGAATAAAGATGGGAATTTAGAAGTGCAACAATCAATTCATGTTCAGACTAGATTTACATTGATATTTGTCATCAATAAACAAAAAGCATGAACAAGGAAGGCATGAAAACAATAGAATTCTTCAACATTAATGAAAAGCATTTTCTAAACTACTAAAGCATGCACAACACATAGAAAAACAAAGTAAAACTACTCAAATTTATTAACTTTATAGAGGGAGATGAATCATGAAACATAAGATGAAACTCGAGGAATCCACCGAAAACTATTGATTTCTATTTGAATTGCAAATGGCAGCATTTACAACAACTCAACTCTCTCTTTGAAAATGGGCCCACATAGTGTCCAAGATGAAAGATAGATATGTCTTTAATCTCATTATGCTTGGCAATATTCCTAAATTAGGGTTTCACCTACCACACCCTTAATTATGACGGCAATTTAAAATTACATCTCTTTGTCTTCTAGCCCTGAATTTGTCTTCCACAGGTGCCTTGGGCTGCTTTTGTCCTCTAGGCAGTTGCCCTTTATTTGACTACATTGTGAAGAGATTCATCATCTGTGATTTCCTTCATTCTTCTTCACAGTTGCATATCCCACAAATTGGTCAATCAGCGCCTAAAGCTTATTCCACTCTGGACATTATATTGGATTCGAGCACCTAGAAGCTCAACTTTCTGGATTTGCTAGTGATCAAGTCCCAATCCTTGTTGCATTTTGTCATGTTCTTGATTACCTGCTTTGATTGAGCAAAGGCTTGAACAGAAAAATCCATAAAATCTAGTGTGAGTGTATCGGTGGCCCTGTTCTCCATCTTCTTGTGAAAATATGGTTGTATCCTTTTAGGATCTAGCTTGATGGTAGGAATTTCATAATCTGTCATAAGATTTAGATATTCTTCACAGGCTGCTTGATGTTTTTTGACCCAATCTAGGTCTAGCTCCACTTCATTGAGCATCCACTCCAAAACTTCCTTTCTATGATAAAGGCCCAACTTCCAAGTTTCAACAAGCCAGTGGTCGTCTTTTGTCAAGGCCAACTCCTTTTCCCATGATCTCTCGAGCATCAGATAGCCTCGAGTTTAGGTTACGTGATCCTGTATAGCTCTAGGAAGTCAGTACAAAATTTCCTTGTGCCTTTGAGCTACTTTTGTACCTCCCTGAGCTTATTTTCCATCCAGGAAGCATGCCCAATACCCATATCTCCATTGTACAGTACTCACCAGAACCAGTCCTCAGTGGCCTTAGTCCAGTTTTTCCTCCTCTCTAATTTGCTGATATGATCCTTGGAAAGCAGTAGAGGAGTGGTTGATGATTTCGTGGGTAGTTTTCTCTATAGAGGACCATTATTGTATATAGGTTGTGAGTTCTTCCACCTATGCCTTTAACTCCTCCTTAGAGGATTGATCTTTGTTCATCTGGTGTACAATTGTGGCGACGGATCCTTGGAGATGATCAATTTTTTGCTCCCTGGTGGTTGTTCCTAGGTTGATGGTGGAGATATTGTAGCTTACTCCTCCTTTATCCATCACTGGAGTATCTATTTGTATGGTCCTCGATCTCGATGCATCCATCATGATATGGGATCGAACCCTTGGCTTCTTCTCCTTCTTTGTTCCTATTTGAGCTCGGGCTAGGATGGCTTCTAGCCTCTCTTTGGGATCCATAAGAGCGAGGGCCTTCTTTTGTAATTGCTTCTCCAGCCATTCGGGCATCTGAGAACCTTCTTTTGGTGATTCATGATCACCTTCCTCTCTTTGGATATGCTGGATCTCTCTCTCTTTGTGACCCAAGAACTCTTGTTGTATTTTCTCTTCCTCTTCTTCATCTAAGTCACGGATGAATATAGTTGTTTCCTTTTGTGGCTCAGTGATAGCTATATTTTCCTTGGGGCTATCTTCCCCTTCGGATTCCTTCTCTTCTTCTTCCTTCCCATGTTCTTCATGACATTCTGCTTTTGGGCTTCTTCTTGTTTCAACCTCTTCTTTAGGTTTATCTTCTTCTTCTTTTTCCTCTATCTTTTCTTCTTCTTCCGTGGGAGGCATCTCCTCATTATGATCGGGGCTCTTTTGTTGTTCTTTGGTCAGAGTCTCTATAGTTACCTTCATTTCTTCATCTGACTCTTTCTTTTCTTCAGAGGATTTCTTCTCAACTTCCTCCCCAACATCCTTGAGTTGTCAGGCCAACTCTTCCTCAAGTTCTTGATCAAAAGTCTCCATTATGTATTTAGTGTCGGGGTCTTAAACATCTTCCTTGGAGGATTTTGTTTCTTCTTCTTCATGTACTACTTCATCAATGACTAGATGTTGATGTTATGGATGCTCATGCTAGTCATCAGATTCCTCATCCATTTCTTTGGTTGCTTCCCTTTCTTGTCTTTCTAGTTTTTCAGAAATTTGCATCGTTGTCTCCATTTTGGGCAGTTCAATGGGAGAGGCGATAGGGAGACTGGCCATAGCTTGAGCTAAGGTAGCCTACACTACAGGTTTCATCAACACTCTAGAGAGCTCCATAGGTATGTTCTGCATGTGTTGAGAAAAAGCTTATGGGAGAGTGAGAGTGGGCATTGTTGTTGTAGAGGCTAAGGGAGTAGTTGTTGATGGAGACATGGAGGAAGAGAGTGGAGAAGTGGTTGCAGAGGAAGAATCCCTCACCATGATGGGTGTAGTAGGTGAGGTGGAGGCAAGGTGAACTGAAATGTCCACCGTAGGTGGAGAGGAAGCGAGGAGTGCTTGAGATGCTGGCAGAGGAGTGATAGTAGTGGAAGTGGTGGTAGCAGCAAGAGCAGAGGTAGCAAGTGGAGACTTTGGTTGCTCAGCCTCTTCTTCCTCTCCCTCATGGAGTGGATTCTCTTGAATTAGCAGGCATCCAAATTGGAATCCCACTCAGTTCCTTTCTTTCTTCAAGGGCTAGCCTCGGGAGATATATAGATACAAAAGCCCGGTTAGTGCCGAGTTTGTCTCTTTTCTTTCTTTAGCGTAGTGCAGGAGGTGGGAGTGGTCTGTCCTAGATGGGAATTGTGGTGGAGTCCACAGCCGGTTCCACTCACCGGGAGCTTTCATCTGCCGAGGCTCACAGGTTGGGAGTTCCTTGGAGCTTGACTAGCTCATTCCCATTAAATCCACTGCTTTGTCTTGGCCTCTATTGGTTTAGTTAAAATATTGAGGTCATTGACCTCTTCCTCATCCCAGTCAATTAGAGGCAACGACAAGTTCGCAACAGCATCAAATCTCGGATCTATAACGGTGTTTTCATCCTGCATAATTTGATCTGGCACTGGGAACAATTTGACTATTTTAACAAAGTATATCATCATGCAAATATAGTTCCTCATGCGCACCTTCTTATCATCTTTGCAGTTTTCCCAGAAGTCTTCAACATTGTGTAAATGGGCATATTCTCTCCCAACCATCTTCTTCAATTTTCCATATGGATCCATTCTAGGTCAAGGAGTGTAGAGTTCCAAGTTATATTCAATGATTTCCTTCTCATAATACTCTACACACTAAGATGTGGCAATTGCATACATTCCTTGGCCGAAGGTGAGAGGATAAGGGATGATTGGCTTGTGTTTGTCACTCAGGAGCGTGTGTGCGTGATGCAACTTTGTGGAGATTTCCAGCAATACCAACTAGTCATTTGGATACCATGGTAGCTTATATGGCCTGTCAGAGAAGCCCTCGATCTGGATGTAAGTGCATTTGAGGAATTGAATAAATAAGAATAAGTGCATTTGAGGAATTGAATAAATAAGAATCTAAACTGGTGGATGAATGCATGGGCACTATGTGTGACCCTTCTCTCGAAGTCTCCTCTGAGAAGTTTGATGATGTGCCCGATAAAGGAATCATTTACCCTATAGTAATCTTTCTTGAATTTTCAATATTGGAGTTGCAGATGCCTGTCATAGACTTTCAACTCTCCCCAAAGTTGTACTTTGTGCAACAAATAGACCTCTGTATGGAACAGGGTGAGCTAGCAGATAGACCAAGTAAGAGGTCATGTAGAATTGGGAGGTCCTTTTGACAGCTACAAACTGCTCATGCAAGCATCATTGATCATTCCTACCCAGTTGAACTTACGCTTTCCCCTAATAATCTCCTCTATAAAATAAAGCTTCCAGTCCTAGAAGTATGCAGTAGTTGGGATGCCCATGACTCTGCTCAATAAGGTTACCAAATCATGGTAATCTTCATGGAAGTCACTTCTGAATAATTCTTGGGAAACTTTGTTCATGTTGTCCCTCTTCTCTTTCAACCAATATTGATTGATCATTTTTTGCATCTTAGAGGTTGGTTCCCTGGCCGCTTTATTAAAACATTCTTTTGCGGCTTAGATCCATTGGATCCAAAGGAGGATGGAAAGTTTTCCCCAATGGATTTGGAGGACAAATCAGCCAACACTCTGCCATTATGGTCAACAATTCTTTTAGTTTTCTCTTGATAGGCCTCTCTGCAGGCCATGACCAGTTCAAGAGCTACAAGGGCATGCAAGAAACCAGCTGCCTTGGCCAACCCACTTTTCCTAATTCTCCTTTTGTTTTTGGTAGTGGGGTTGGAAATGACCCTATGTCTGAATTCATCTAAATCAACCTGCCCCAAGTTTGTATCTGTGACTGTATCCCACTCTATAGTGACTTTGGAGGTGATCTCCACTCCTTGAAATTTATAATTCATTTGGTCCTTTTCTTCCTTACCCCTTGATGCTTTGGCAGTTTTC
>VDFB02228443.1:0-34272 GCA_007258455.2 Sequoia sempervirens
TTTTGCTCAATTTTGGTATGCAAGCAGCCTGGTACGCTCTGAATGCCGTGTCATGATCGGAATCTCCAAAATAGCTGACAAACTGCCCTGAATTTCACACTTACTAAAAATAGTAAGTACCTCAGAATCCAATGAAATTTGGCTGAGAGCCTGCTGGATGTCTGCTGACAACATTGTTAAGCTCAGTTTTCAATTTACTCACTTTACTTGACCTTGAATTGACCAGAAAAGATGAAACCCTAATTTTAGACTTGGCCAATATTTCGCGTTTAAGCTCAATGACGGACACAACCCCCCGAAAGGCGGACACCAGAAAAGAGACAGAGCGAGAGAGAGAGAAAACCCAAGCCAAAAGACCGGAACGGAACAAAAATTAGGGGGTCCCCATCTTGAATGGGGCGATGTGTGAAAAGGTCACAACAGGATGGCCTAAAGGAAGAGACAGTGTTCAGACCTGTTCAGCCATACCCTAATGGGTTCCATAACAGTTCAGGGTCAAGGTAATATGCTTGTAAAAATTATTCCAGAATTATAAAAGAATGATGCAAGTTTCTGCTAGGCTCTGTTTCAGGTGTACCAGTCAGAACAACATAAGATTAAAAGAAACAAAACGCATTCAGGTAAAGATTGCTGCTTCAAGGGAATAGTCCTAGAACATATGAAGAAGAAAACTCCTATGACCGATATTGCTTGGTGAAGGCATTTTAAGGAAAATGAAGTTTGCAATGAGGGAAAAAAAAAAAGTTGTTTCCAGATTTACTTGAAGATATAGCTTCGTTTAAGGAGGAATAGACGGCCTACACATTTAAGGAAGAGAGTTGCGGACCAAACAGAGGCTATCCTATTCTAACATTAAAGCTTCAGAGCAGAGATAAGATTGAAGGAATGCCGATCAAATTAAGGAAAAGATTTAACAAGATTTATATTCTCATACCCGCGTATACGATGAAGGAAATTATTGCACATTTGAATACCACGCATAAGAGATAGAAGGAAAATGGAGATAGCTACGTGCCTGATGGTATTATTTGCAACTGCTATTGACCCCGAATCCTACTCCACTTGCTTACCGAGAAGAGAATCGTGAGCCACCGGTGATTACTTTGGAGAAACAGAAAGAAGAGAATGGCATTCAAGATCACTTTCGCTTATGATGGATTTTTCCCGCCCGACTCCAAAGGAAGAAAAATCAAGACTAAGAAAATAACAGAACCCTAACCATGGCGGAAGAATGGTATTCCCCCTTTTCAAAAGACCAAGACCAAAGGAAAATAATGATTGTTTAGAAGGAATCATCTTTTCCAGACGAGGCCGACGCTTAAATGTATACTCCTTCGAATTCCCCATCGAGCCTCTTGAATGCAAGGCGTTACAAAGCAAGCACGATGATTCTGGCGGTGTGTTTCGCTTCCAATTCATCGGCCCTCTTTTCCCCCCCGCGCGAAACCACTACAAATGCGTTTTTCCTTTTAGCGATTTAACTTTATTTCTCCTTTATTAAATTCGAAGCTTTAATATTTGAATACTTAAAAGTTGCCATAATAATATTTAAAATTCCCTTATGAAGTGTTAATATCTTAATGTTTTCTTTTAGGACTTTATTATTCATTATTTATTTTACCAAGGCCAAGATCATCTTGTGTTGTCATTTACTTCCCAGAGTTTGATAACAATCAGATCCTTGTCAACCGTGTCCTCTCCCTGATGACGGTCCCTTTTCCTTTCTTGCATTGATGGTCCTGAAATCACTTGACACCAAAAGCCAGAGTTAGACTATTCTTAACATATTGATTCACATTTATATACATAACAACATCATCTATAGTTGTATTTACATAATTCAATAATCATTCACCTTTTCATTCATTTGCCAAGAGATAAAAATAAACTAAAGCAATTATTTAATCCCTTAATTCACATTCATAAGAAAGATAATTTTCAATAACGAAAATAACGACCATGTTTCAATACCATAACTTATTAAGTTCTAGGGGGGGTTGTGACATCAACAGCTCAATCACATCACGAGGTTCGAGATAAAGTAAAAATCCAGCTTTTGGAGCCAAAAATCAGCTTAAAATGCAAAATTTGGGAAACTTTCTAAAAATAGAAAATTAGGGCAAGCCAGGGCTAGCATGAACAAATCGTTCCAAGTCAGACGAAACTATAAAGAGGTCACTAAGCCTGAGAAATTTGAGGTCCAACATCAAATTTCGCCCTAGAAGCTACCTGAAGATGATAAAATCCTTCTAAGTCTGAAGAAATTCCTGCTCCTACCCCAAAATGTGCCTCCAGCTGGCAGAAGGATGAAAATTTGTCTTAGACCCCAAAACTTGATGCTCACCCATGAAAATGCGCCCTTGGAAGGAGATAGCATGAGAAATTTAGTTAAGTTTGAGAAATTTGAAGCTCAGCATGTCAAATGCGCCCTTGAAGCTGAAGATTGATGAAAATTCTCTAAGTACTTTAGATTTGACGCTTGATACTCCAAATGCGCCTTAAGAGGTAGATTGAAGCCTTGAAATTTTCTAAGGCAATGAAATTTGAAGCTACCCATGTGAAATGCGCCTTACCTTGCATGGATGCTTGGAAAATTTTCTAAGTGTCATAAACTTGAAGCTTATAGGTCAAAATGCGCCTTAAGGAGAAGAAGGTGAGCTAAAAATATCCTAAGTGTTTAAAATTTGAAGTAGCTACCCTCATATGCGCCTAAAGGAAAGAGGGTAACTTGAAATCTTTTCAAGGCATGGAGAATGGAGGTAGAGGGTGTGAAATGCGCCTTAGCCTGGAGGAGGTTAGAAAATTGTTTTAAGTGTTCAAAATAGAAGTACAAGGGGTAAAATGCGCCCTTGAAAAGGATGAATAGAAAAGTTTCTAAGTCTAGAAAATGGAAGTAGGAGGTCCTAAATGCGCCCAAGGTAATGTGAAGTAAAGAAAATTTTTAAGTGATGGAAGATGGAGCCTCAAGGTGGTGAATGTGCCTACACTTGAAGAAGCATTGGAAAATTTTCTAAGTGTAGTAAAAATGAAAGCTCTAGGGTCAAAATGTGCCCTCAAGGAGAAGAAGAACCTCAAAAAAATTTCCAAGTGTTTGAAACTTCAACCTCAGCACCCTAAATGCGCCCAACTCAAGGTAGTGGCATGCAAAATATTCTAAGAGTCACTGTTTCATCCTCCTTCATGGGTGAAATGCGCCCTCATGTCAAGGAAGTTTTAAAAAAAATTCTAAGTCACAAATGTTCATCCCTCTCTACATGCTAAATGCGCCAAGTTTAGAGGAAAGCCAAGGGAAAGTCAAGGTGTCAACATGCTCATCCTCCTCATATGCTGAAATGCGCCCAAGTAGAGGCATGTGAGGACAAAACATGCACATGCAAGGAAGGAATATTCCAAAAGGCGTTGAGATTCAAAAGAAGTCAAAGGTGACGTTGAAGTTTCATCCCCCTTCATACATGAAATGTGCCCACCAAGTCTTGAAGCTAACCCTCCACTACAAGCAAAATGATTAAAATTCTAAGGGATAAATCCACCTCCACCTAGAATATGCGCCCATCCTCCTCACATGCTAAAATGCACCCAAGATTAGCAAGGAAGTCAAAGACAAGTCAAAGCAAAGGTGTTGAAAGTGTAAAGTTCTTCTACCTATGGGAAATGCGCCCAAGGTGAGATGGAGAATATTGCTTGGTGTTGGGAATACTAAGCTTATGAGGTGGTGAAATAAAATGACTAAGGTGTGGCAAATATTCTTCATGACATACAAGATGCACTCCAGGCATTAAATTGCATAAGTGAGTAAAAAAAAATTCTTCCTCACCACTCGCAGAGTGATTGAAGTTGAAGAAAATTTTCTAAGGCAAAAATAAATTTAAACTGCTAAGTGATATAAAATTTTCTAAGGCACAAAAATTTCTTCCTTAGGAAAATCATGCCTAGACTTGGAAGTATGAAATTTTTCAGAAACATGAATAGGGTTGCCAGAGGAGAAGTCAGTGGATGCCAGCTTCATAGGGTTGATAGAAAATTTTGAGTCAGAGCAAGAAAATATTCGCAGAGATGAAGAACTAGATTAAATTTGATTGAGAAATATTTTTCTAAGGTTTGAAATTCAAGAAAATTAAATGAGCCCGTTCGTTATATACCCATGAATTCTACACGTTCTGAAGAAAATTCTCTTCTGGGTATTGAAGATCTTCGACAAGGAGTGGATTTCAAGGTCCTCTGCACTTCTGTTGTACCCCAAAATTAAAATTTTTGTTACACAGACATTTTGAAGAAATGAGTAAAAGTCTTGTAAATCTGTCAAAAAGGTCAAAATTTGGGTGTGCGTGTCTTGCATGAGGGGTTAAAATGCAAAATTTTCAATTTCTGACGATCTGGGTCTGCTAAGAGCAGCATATCCTACAAAACCCAGATCTCAGTTTTTCATCCCTAAATTTTAGGAAAACTGCTATTTTTAGAAATTTTCTCAAAATAGTAACGTTTTCTGGGTTTTTCTGGGTTTCTTTAGAAATGGATACTGGCAAAATTTTCTAAAAATAGAAAGTTTATCCGCCAGGGTCCAAACTGATTTTGATTAGTTCAAAATACGTCCATATCAGGCTGGTGCAGTCAGAATCTTAAAATAATCAGTTTTGCCCTAATGGGTCTATTTTGCTTTTTCAGAGGCGTATCTGGAGCTCCGAGGTCATCAATGGAGGTCATTTGGCTGCTAGGCATCAAAATCAACACTCAGGCGTTCAACAGAAGATGAAATGATGAACATGCACGGAGAATGAAGATGAAGTTGAAAAATGATAAAATTTTCTAACACTGCTGAAATTGGGCGCCCCAAGTGAAGAAAGGCGCCCACCTTTTTAGGACATCAGATGAGTGAATTAGGGTTTCAAGCCTCTAGTCAAACTTCCTCACTTTTCTGTCAGCTTTGCAACGAATTCAGCGGTGTAGTTATCAGATTACTCATTCATCTGGAATTCAGCGACGAACAGGGAGATCCGCACTGAAGTCAGAATGAAGGAAAAGTTGAAAATATCAAAATTTGACTAAGTGTTTAGATTTTGGGCGCCCCTAGTGAAGAAGGGCGCCCAGTTTTTTTGAAGGGCCTAATTCAACCATTAGGGTTCAAGAATATGTTTGATCTTTTCAGTATCCTGCCAGCTTCGCAATGCCTATCTTTGTCAGCACGTCCGACTATTTAACATTCTGCAGATTCAGATCGAAGACGAAGGTACAGAATGAAGGTTTCAGACTCGAAGATGAAAATCTGTAAAAATGGCTAAGTATGGATGAAATGGGCGCCCCCAGCCAAGATGGGCGCCCAAACTTTTGAAGGGTCAAATTTCACTTTCCAACAAAATCTCTTCTAGAAGATCCCTTCTCATTTTTCGTCAGCTTTGCGATGAGCTCAACCGGCAGTCGATCCGACGCCTGGAACACCAGATTCGACGAAATCATCTGTAGAAGAGGAGTTAATGAAGAAATTGAAGATTAGAAAAATGGCTAACACTGTGAAAGTTCGGAGCCCCTCGAAGGAAAAGGCTCCCATGAATTCAGAGGTCAAGATCAAGTTTTTAGCCAAAGGCTCCTCCAGAACATCCTTCTCAAAATCAGTCTGGCTCCGCGATGAATCTTTCAACTCACCTGTCGGATCAATCTAGAAGCCGGAGATCGAGGTCAAACCAAGGGTCAAAATAGAAGAAAAGTTGGAAATGCCAAAATTTTGGCTAACACTGGGTAAAGTGGGCGCCCTTGGTGAAGAAGGGCGTCCAACTTCTCATGCCTTAGAGAATTTTTTGAGATTTTCAAAAGGTTTCAAAATTGCAAAGTGAGGGAAGATGGCGTCCAAACACATTGAACAAAGATTTTAGGGTTTTGAAATAAAAGCAAAAGAAAGCAAAGCAAAGACAAAACCCTAAGTCTATTTAACATATTTCTTTTATCTTATTTTCATTATTTTTGCAGGTAGCCTTCAAGGGAGAAAGTTGGAGCAGCAAGTTTGAAGAAATTTTTCAAGATTCAAGAGCTCAAGGTTGCTGATTTTCATGAATAATTTTCAGACCAGCAACATAAGACCTTTGCTTTTTCAAGTTTTTTCATCCAGAAGATCAAATTTTTGAAGGAGAAGATCAAAGATTTCAATTTTCAGCCTTCTGGGTTTGCTCAACTCGTTTTTCTGAAGGTTTTTCAAGAAATTTTCATCAAGTTGCAGCAGCTGCTTTTTATTTGCATGTCAGTGAAATCTTCAGGGTTTGCAAATTTGGATCATCTGGGTCCTCTCAAAACAGTCTTCTGAAGAAAACCCATATCACAGCTTTTTCAAGTAAATTTTAAATTCTAGGGTTGGTTGCTTTTTCGATCAGCCATCAGTGTTTTTCAAATCTGATCAACTGGGTCCATTTCTAATTGCATTTTAAACAAAACCCAGGGGCCAGCTTTTTCGGTAAAAAATTGAAGAAATTAGGGTTTGCTGCTTTTTCAATCAAAATTCAAGATTTTCAAAAACGGACAATCTGGGTTGTCTTGCAACGAAATTTTGAGCAAACCCCATGTCTCAAAAAAATTTCCAAAAATTGTCCGTTTGAGGCCAAAAACCAGCATTCTAAAAATAGAAAGTTTCTCAAGACTTGTCTGAAAATAGGCGAGTTTACAGTCATTCTTCAAGGTTTTCAATATGGAGTACACTCCCCTCGAGTTTAAGACCAAATCAGCACTATGTTAAAACTTCATCATCTCAGCTGAAGAACGAGAGAAGGTGTGATATGAGAAAGAGGAAAGGTATCGGAAAAGAGTGTTGCAATACTCTTCTGTTGGAAATCAAGCGAAGTGTCAAAAGCATAAAGTTGCAGAGCCGCCAAGTTATCAAATTTGTGAGTCATCTTTTGGGGCAGCGATGTTTTTCAAGAACAAAACTCATAAAACAGTTGAAGAAGTGAAAATTCTCTAAGGGCGAAGAGATCTTGGAGAATCAAAATATTGCCTTAGACAGTATCAATGCACCGAACCGGGACACTGTTTCTAATTTCCTAGCGGATGTGATCGAGCTTTAAAGCAGCTTTCTTCTAGAAGCTTTCTTTCCCGCTTTCTTTCTATTCTTGGAATAATCCTTATCTATTCTTTGGGGATAGGAAGAAGATAAGATGTAATAGTTGGCGTTTCCCGCTTTTTCTGCTTTCTAGGGTTTTAGATGTTATCTTCTTTCTAGATTTAGTAATAAAGCTTGCTTGCTGAGCAAGCCCTAGATTGTGAAAGCAAGGAGATTTTAGGGTTCCCTACTCCTTTGCTTCTCTATAAATAAGAGCCTTTGCTCATTAGTTTCTTTAGCGGTTATTGTGTTAGCAAATTGCGAGCCTGTATTGCAGCAAGTTGTTATTCAGTTTCAGTTCACTTTGTGTTAGAACCATGCTAGTAATAACAAAACGCTGAGCCTATTTTGCCTTCTATTTGTTATTCGAGTGTCGTTCCATTGTGTTGTGATAGCAAATTGTTGAGCCTCTTTAGCCAACAAGGAGTTAGTGTGATTGTTGTTTTCTATTGTGTTAAGAATAAGTTTGCAAGCCTCCTTAGCTGCAATTTCTTGTTCAAGGCATGTTAGAAGTGAGTTTTGTTCCAGAAGTTCGAGTAATAAAATCATGAGCCTCCTTTGCCTTGATATAAAATCTCTGATTTCCGTTATTGGTGTTTTACTTTTATGATCTTGATTTCAACTTACATTGAAGTGTGTAGATGTTCGTGGAGAAAGAGTTTATCGAAGTATTTTGTCAGAAAATCTACCTTGTTCATTTCTAGTTTCTCTTGCTCTGCTTATTACTTGAGAAGTTAGAAACGTCTTTAGTTTAAGTTAGTCGTAGTTGAAGTTCTTAAATCAGAAAATCTCAGCTACGGTGTTTGTGTTTTATAAACCTTGTGCTCTAAGCTGTTCAAAAAGATAGGCAACTTAGTTTTAGTTTACTTTCTTTCAAACACCATCAACAAGAGGGAGCTTCCCCTCCTAATTTGAAGAGCAGTTTATCTGTACATAGTTGTCTGTTTCAAATACGCATACTAGAGGTGCGAATTTAAACGCCAACAACTTCGCCAAGGCGTTTAGGATGGAGAATTTGATCGGCGCTTGAACAATGAATTTTCCTAAGGGAAATTTTTAAAAAAATCTAAGGCAAGGGATAAAATGTGTTAAAAATGCCTTGGCGGATGAATTTGAAAATGATCGCCTAGATGATTTTTGATCGAGTTCCTGATGAAGGCATTTTGCTCGAGCCAGAGTTGGATGAAATGTCAGAGTGAACGCCTCAACTAGAAAAGTGAGGAAGATGCGGTTGAAGTTAACACTTTCAAAAGATGATACGTCTTTGAGGATAATGAAATTTGTCTAAGGCATTGAAATTTGATGTGCAAGTGTTATATGCCCCAGCCTACAAATCATGAAGAAAGCAAAGTTGGCTAGAGATCACTCAAACCTCAAAGATCGGAGCATGAGAATCAGGTAAGTAAGGTAAATTTATATTATGAAGTGTTTTGATGCTTTTCTTTTGTTTGTTTTGCAGAATGAACGTTGGGGCGAGGCATGATGACTAAGGAAGATGGAGCATTTACTCTAAGACTACATTTCAACCTCGAAGGAAGAAAAATCGCAAGAAATGGCTAAGTGTTGAGACTTAGTATGTGCCCTACTCAAGTGGCAGAGAAGAAATGTTTAAGTTCAAGACAAGAAATGCTTTCAAAGCTCAGGATGGAGGAAAAATGAAACCCAAGCAATTCAAAGTTGAAGAGCAACATCTAGGGGGAAAATCATTGTTGAGCAGGAAAAAGAAAGTTGTAGGCTTGATGTTCAAGAATTTGAAGCAGTGGTGACCAGACTCATCCGGCTTGCAGTCAAGAAGAAGATCAAGAACAATGTGAACACGTTTCAAGGCTGGAATCTTCTAGAAGGATGGACATTAATGGCTCATTTATTACCCCACTACTCTTGGTGGCGGTTTTTAGGGTGAATCTTGTTTAGGGCTGAGGTGGCACGATCCTAGCCATCCAGCCGATTGTAATTTGAGTCGTCCACTGGACTTGTCCGGCTATATAAAGGGGTATCCCCCTCATTTGTATAACATTAGAAATTAGGAGTAGAAGTTAGACAGTAGACATACAGTAGAGGGGCAACTTAGAAGTAGCTTAGTATAGATTGATAGTGTAGTTGAAGAAGAAGGAAAGTTTTCCTTTGAAAACTTTTGCAAGAGATTGTTGTGTAAAACTTTCATAATAAAAGATCTTTTCATTGATGGTGAAATTCGTCTTTGTTATGGATAGCTAGCAAGGTTTCTTCATCCCTTCTACTTCAAGTAGCGTAATCTCATTTTTATGCAAGTAGATAGTAATAATGAAATGTGGTGTTTGATCTAAGCAAGCTTCGCTTATCCATACCACTAGTGGGCTCACTGATGGTGTGTTCGCCTTGTGTGGTCAACTGGAAACGTTGTGGGCCTAACTTCAATCACAGTTTGAATGATGGTATGCATCGTTGTGATGGTATCTTCATGTCAAGTGGTGGTTTGAACATCTTTAGTCATCTCCCCTGAAGATTGCACCGACTCCGTGGAAGCTGTCCGAGGTGAAGCAAAGCGAAGTTTGGTTGAAGTTTGCTGAAGTTGAGCTCCACATCCCACACTTAGAGTAGATTTAGACTCTCTAGACCGAGCAACCCCTTGAAATTCAGTACTTTCTAGTTAGAATAGGAAACCTGTGCTTCACTAATAAATCTATCGAATTGTAAAAACCCCTTCCTCCGCTGTTGAACAATTTCGTAAGTCCCCTTGAAATACCAGCAAATCACATTAAGCCAACTGAGACTATTCACATTGAAAGAACCTTGAAGTTGAAAGCACGAACTCTCTCACAATCTTAGCGTGCTGGATACTTTGATCAAGAGAGAATAGGGTAGCCGTTGGCGACTTTATTCTGCGTTGGTGCGGTCACGAAAAGCACATCAACACGATCAAAGGCCACCAATGTCAATAAAGAAGAGGAACAAATCGCCCAAGCTACAGAGCCACAACAGGAGGAAGAACCAATTCAACCTAAGCCTCAGAGGATGGAGGCAGCATCACCCACACAGTTGTTGGCTCACTCTTCCAGTGTACAAGAGGTGCCAATATTTGCAAGTCAGAGGGTTAGAGTGGCGAAGAACAAGAATGGAAGAAGTTAACTAGCCATTGTCTAGGGAGCCTGATAGTTAGAGTGCCAATGCTCCTGGGAGTGCCGACCAGCCGGATGAAGATGAAGAAACAGAAATAGACACTCGCTTGGATCGTGCACTTGAGGCAGCCTTTGAGGGTGAAGACATTACAGAGGCTGAAGTTCGGGGTCTTGAGGAGGATAGTCAGCATATGGAAACAAATGAACCTCAACCGAATGTTGCTGAGGAAGAAATTCATGAAGTAGAAGCAACAAAGGAGCAGTCGCTTATTGTCTATAACGCTCAACAAGACGTCCCAAATTGGCTCACCAGTGCAATAAGAAGAGATCAAGAGGACGACATTGAGCCAACAATAGAGATGGAAGAGCTCCTTAACAGAATAAGTGGATCACCTAAAAGGAAGAGAGCCAAGAAGTACTCCAGGATGGAAATAGATGAGGCCGGTTCTCACACTCTCCATGTTGCGGTTCTGAGGGAAGAATGTGATCTAGGTGATGTAATGCCTGAAAATTACACGGTCACTACAATTGAATTGGGGCGCCCTACAGGAGCACAAGTGATCGAGGAGGTTGAAAACTCCTTCCAGGCACTGAAAGATAGGCTGCTTCGAAAAGGAGAGAAATATAAGAGGTTGAAAAGGGAGCATAAGACGTTGGTTGGGTATGTATAGCATCTAGCGCGTCCATGTGCTCAGGAGAACCCAACGGTGGAACTTCCAGCTGAGCTTCCATGGGAATCAATCAGCGGACTTGAGGAGATGAAGAAGGCCATTCAAGAGGGAGATAAGTGGATTGGAGGTGTTCGTGCTGAGGCTGAGAGATTCATTGTAGATCTTGTCTCCTCTTTCCAGCATGCTTCCAATATCCTCTCTCATTTGGAGAACATTGAGCAGGCATGCAATGATACCCACATATTTTAGGATAAGACTATTCCATGCCTGGCTGCTCTGATGCGCATGCCAATGCAAACTTTGGTTGAAGAAGGGGTGATTCAGGCAGGAGATAGATATGATTTTCTAGGCTGGTATTCTGCTGCATTCACTGGCCGAGGCTTCTTTGACACGACAAGGACGGAGTCAGCCAAAATCAGGAAGGCCATGGGAAATATTCAGGATGGCATCTTCAATATGCTGGAGGCATTATTCACGAAACGACTAACTCCCGAGGAGGTGACGGTGGATGAATTGAAGGGAAGATTGCAGCCATTCTTCTCTAAGATGAGAGTATTTGCTCAAGTGGACTTTGAAAATATCTCCACGTTCTCAGCCATTATTCAGAGCACACAGGAATCCATTGAGGCCTGGAGAAAATCTTGTATCCGGCAGGAGCAGACGATTGCTATCCTTGAGTACTAGCTTAATCTTACTTCGGCTATTTTTGAGCAAGAAGTTGATGCAGTGTTGGCCCGGTTTGTTGCTTTCGTGGTCAGAGAGAACAATGGAAACAGGGTCCTGGACGAGAATCTTCTAGAAGGGTAGTGGGCATTAATTGCCCATAGTGGTCAAAGGAGGAATCTGCCATTTTTGTGCTCATTAATTATACCACTCCACCTTCTGCCGGTTTTTAGGGCAAAATCTAGTCTAGGGCTGATGTGGCTCAATCTAAGTCGTCCATTGTAATTTAATCTGGACCATCTATTGAGATTGGCCAGCTATATAAAGGAGACTCCCCCTCATTTGTACATTATTAGATTAGAGATTATAGATCAGAGAAGAGAGCATAGAGAGATAGTTTAGAGTTAGCATAGTTTTATTGCTTAGCATAGTGAAGAAGGGAAGTTTTCCCTTTGAGAACTTTGTAAGGAATTGTTGCGAAAACTATCGTAATAAAAAGAGTTTCATTGATGGTGAATTTGTCTTTTGTTATGACCAGCTAGCAAGGTTTCTTCGTCCTCCTACTTCAAGTAGGACTTAAATTAGAGTGATTTTCATTTTCATGCAAGTAGTTAGTTGTGGATTTGTGGTGTTTGATTGAGGTAGCTTCATATAATCCATACCACTAGCAGTTTGCTGACGACAAGTTTGCCTTGTGTGGTCAACTAGAAAACATTTCAAACTTCAATTGTGATTCACGTGTTTGTATGCATTGTCCTGATGGTATATGCATGCTGAATTGTAATCTAAATACCTTCCGCTACTCCCTTGAAGATTGCACCAATTTCCTGAAGCTGTCCAACACGAGGCAAGGCGAAATCCGGTTGAAGTCTGCTGAAGTTAAGCTCCACACATCTTGCATTTAGACAAGAATTTAGGCTTTCTAAACCCTGCACGCATTTGAATTCCGCACAATTCTGGTTAGTGTATGAACACGTACCTCATTGCTAAATCATTCGCAAAGCAGAAAATCCCCCTCCAATCATTACCCTGCTGTCAGCTGCAAACCTTTTGAACAATTGTGTAAGTCCCCTCGTGTAAACAGCAAATCACAACGAACCGACTAAGGGTATTCCATAGCATTTTCAGAACCTTGGAGTTGAACATACGAACTTTCTGGCAATCTTAGCGTATGAAATTCTTTGATCAAGAGAGAATGGAGTAGCGTTCGAATACTTTGTTCTGCTGATTGGTGCGGTCACAAAAATCACATCAACATTACCATCCTTTACTAGTCTTAGTGTTGGTTGTTCATGATCACGCTCTTTAGGCTCTTCATGAGGTTGTTCCTCATGCTCCTCCTCACTCTCTGAATCTGTATTACGGATCTCCTCATCATCAGATATGACCTCTATAAAATGTGCCTTGCCTTTCCCAAGGCATCTATGACTAGGCTCCCATGGTTGTTTGCAAGTAAAACACAACTTCTTCCTCTTGAGCTCATTCCTTGTTTCAAAATCCAGCATGGGTTGCATAGACTTGGACTGATTTGGTTTTCCCCCATCTACCATGTGATCCGATTTATTATCCTGGAAGTTCTTCTTTTGGTGCTGCGGTGTAGACGGTGACGTATCAAGATCTAATGCCAACTGAATAGCATCATTAAGAGTATTAGGCTTAAGTGCCTTGACTAGCCCTCTCATTCTGTCATTTAGTCCTTCAATAAACAGCATTACCACCCTCTTTTCAGTCATATCGGGCATCATACCAGCAATCTTTTGGAACACATTGACATATGTTTCCACATGCCCACTCTGTTCTAGTTGTGCTAGCTCTTTGTAGTAAAGTTCCACATCCTTCCTATCAAATTGTGTAATCAATCTATTGTTAAACTCGGCATAAGAATGAATCAAACCATGGTTTTGAGTGACCAAACCATGATGCCACCAATCATATGCAATGCCCTCCAAATGCATGGTTGCAAATTTGATTGCATCATCTTCTGCCATAGGTCGAAGTGTCAAGAAGGCATCCAACTTGTGAATCCAAGCTCTTGTTGTGATCTTTCCGCTACCATCAAATGTTGGAAGTGTGAGTTTACTTGTAGCATGTCTTAGGTCCTTGTTTTGATTCTTTGGCCTTCTATCTGACCTTGCTCTACTGTGCTCCCTCCTTTGACTCATGTAACGGTCAAAGGTCAAATCTCCTTTACTTGTGGAGGTAATAGATTCCATTCATTGTGCATTGACATGACATTATTTGCGAATGATGCATCTTCATTTTCTTCAGCATTCTCTTCTTTTGGTTCATTCCTCAAAAATGTAGGTCGCAAAAGTCTATCGGTGGTAGGAGTAGGTACTCTTGGAGTCCCAACAACATTTCCATTGTCTTCATGTTCATGATTTTCTCTTCTATGAGTATTCATCTGTTGTATGGCTGTTGTAAGTTGCTACAAAACATCTGCTACATGCTGCTGCCCTGCTGCAATACCCCTCATGATATCCCTTGCTTCTCTTTCCTCATTGTTGGCTTCATGTCTTGGTGGACTGCCACCTCTTCTATCACCCATTATGTCCTGTTGTGTCTCTGCAATTCGATTTTTTTGTTGTTCTACTCTTCTACGAGTATAATACCTGTGTGGACCAACCTCTTGTGGCAACATATGATAACTTTAACCCTCCAGGCTGGCAAGATCAAAGCTCTAATACCACTGAAGAAGCCTTGTCAAATCTGCCCTTAAATGTTTGATTTTGTTGACTGGGATTTTGTCAAACAGTTTGCTTGCAACCATTCAACTTCTTGACTGTGACTTATTTTTGTGTTTTCAAAGTATGTCATGAACATACAAATCTTCTAAAGCAATATACAAGTAACTGAAATAAAGCAGAAATTCTATGCAATGTTTATTTAGATTTTTCCCATGCAAATCTGTAGCTATAAAGTACCGACATAATTGAAACTACAAGTGAATGTCTAGCTACAGCAAGATGGCATTCCGTCATACAATTGGCATGCAAATTATTTATGCAAGTGTGAAGATACAGCAATTATACATTTTGTTAAAACACTTTGAGAGCAACCTTCAAATGACTTATATTTGCCAATATGATATCCTCTAACTGATTACAATCAACTGACATCTACAGCTAGCCGCCCATTGAAGGAATGATTACACAGCTAAATATGAGATGATATGCAACATTACTTTAAACTAAAATGTCATAAATCTGATTACAATGCTTTGCCTATTGATTCCACTAATCGCTTCTTCTTGAGGAGAGTGATTTACAATGCTCAAAAGTGCAACCTAACAATGATAACAGCTAATACAAAAGAACCTGGAGACGTCTTGATGTTGGACCAATCTTTGGGTCGAATCCCCTTCAAAACGTCATAGTTGGGCCTGAGAATGTAGCGCTTGAACTCCTTGAAGACCAGTGAACATATCACAAGCAGCTTCAAATTTTTATCTGCCCTTCATCATGAAATTGAACCAGCAATATGTCAATGTCGTCCCTCCTATAGGTGCAGCAAATCATCCCTTTTCCAATCAAAATCAATCTACCTCTTGAATCACCAAAACCTCTTGCAACTTGAAGATATTCCTCAATGAAATCGTCCCAACAATCCCCAAAGCCTCCCAATCACCTTCTAGAAACCACAACTTGCTGAAGGACAAATCACGTCACCCTGTTGACTGAGAATGGACTCCCAAATGCAAAATTCAAACTTCTTCAACTGGAATTAACTCCTATAAATCTGCAAATGCTTCCCTTCAAAATTGATTCCTTAACTCTGCCAAAATGGTAAGGTCTTCTCACCAAATCAAATTCAAATGGCTGTCAATGAACCTCACAAAAACTGCAACTATATCAATGATGAACACTGAGTATGTCCATCACTCACAATAGGGATGGGGCCATCTCCAAGCCCTGGAAGACAAGGGATCATCACCTTGTTCTGACTGAAAATAATCTCTAGCCAAGAAATGAGCTCAAATGCCAAACCAAACTCAATTCCTGGATGATGTCTTCAAAAACATTCAAAGCCTTCTTTTATAATTGTCTTAACCGCCCCAGCCAAGACCGACTAAGGAGAGAATCAGATTTTATTTATTTTAAATGAGCCAACCAACTAGAGAAAATAATAATATTTATTTGCCTTATAAAGTGAGCCAACCACCTTGGGAGAAGAATAATATTTTATTTGCTTTTTAACTCCCTCCTAAACTCCTTTATTTTTAATAAAATTGTTTTGGCATTGCAAGTGGAAAATAATAATAAAATATAATAAATATTATATTTTATTCCTCATTAAAAATAATTCCCTTTTTACCTCCAAAAGCAAACTCATCAAAAATATAATTCTCTTGGCCAAAATAACATTTCCATATCAGGATGACTAGCTCATGGAAATGGTGAATGAGCTAGTTGTCATCTCCAAGCTAACAATCCGAGAATGGGGACATTACATACAACTTGGTACAAATGTTACCCAATTGTCTTGGGAATCATAATGACTTGGAAGCAACTCAACCTTCAGATTATCAGCAGGAATCAGACCCAGTCTGCACTCTAATCTCGAATATTTTTTTATTTAGTGAACCATTAATGGTTGTTTGTTGATTAGGAAACCCTGTATATCAGACTGCCCTAATCTTCCCAGCCTATATGATGGTGGTGGATCCTCTTATGATGCTGCAATTCAGAGAATGAGTGTCCAATGTGCAACGATCAGTTGTAGTAACCCTCCAATGATACCCAGAATGCTGCGATCAGGAGCATGACTTCCCAATAACTGTTCCAAATGCTGCAAACAGTCATAATGATTCAAACTTATGAGGGCTGCTGATGAGTGCATTAGGCCGTGGTATGTTGGATCAAGCCTCAAACATCAATATCTGTCCCTAACCCCTTGTGTATGGCTGTCTTGGGCAGCTGGAATGACAGTCACACAATGAACAGACCCCTGAATATGCTGATCTGTTTCGCAGCAATATATGATGGTGCCTTCCTTCTCAAGAATGAATTCAATGATGATAGCCGCCAGAAATCAAAGAAAAGCTACTTCGGAATCACCCTAGGGTATGGGGTATGGACAGTGAACTCTCCCTTAGTTTGGTCCTTTAAATTACACATAAGATGAGGGTGAACAGCAACAAACAATTATAAAATATCAGCAATCAAGTCCCACACATTTGCTTGCAAATCATATCAATTCAAATCTGAAAATTAGCTTCAAATGACTGATTTTAATCCAAGTATGCCACTCAGCTAGGGTTAGCAGAATACCAAAAACAATTGGGATTCAGTAACAAATCAACTCACCCAAAATCTGAAAATAAATGTAGAAACCCTCAAACATGCCAGGGCAACCAAATAATGAAATTTACTTGTGAGAAACACTAGCAACACTGTAGCAAAGTCCAAGACTTACACAAATCAGCCCAGTTGTGATTCCCGAATGGAGCCACCCAAGATTGGAAACAAGGGTTTTTGTACTTGGTCTGAATTCAATAGGGGTTTTGTCCTCTCGAACCCCAAACAAACCAAGGGTTTTTGTCCTTGGATGCCCTAACTTGAACAAAACTGCTTAAATCTGAAAATAGTATGCAACAGATAGCTTGAATGATCCTCAAATGAAGATAGACGCCTCCTTGATATATCTTTTTGAGTTGGGTACTTGGGTCCTAAATTTCCCTCCAAATATTTAAAAATAATTTTAATTTTGTATTTTATTTATTTATTTGTTCATTTTTTAAATATTTAAAAATACTTTTTATTTTAATTCTAGTATTTAAAAACACCTTTTATTTTAATTATAATAATATTATTAATTTTCCCTTAAAATTACAGATTATTGGGCCCAACTTAAATAATATTATTAATTTAATTTAACCCAAAAATGGGGACATGACACACTGGTGAAGGTGCAAGATAAATCAACTCAAACAATTTTTTGTCTAATACCAATTAGCAAAATAATAGAACACTAATTGCTTGAGTCAACTCCATAAAAATAAAAAAATAAAAATTACTAGAAATGATAGCAACTAATCACTACTAAGAAGCACCAAAGAAAGTATGCACTATAACTCCAACAAACCATTTTGCCTAAGGACAAACAAAAAAGGTCCCAAAAACAACTTGTTACTTCAGCCCCTTTAAGAAAAATCCAAGTCTTTAAATATAATTGGATTCTAGAAGTAAATGAAAATTTAATGGCATTTAAACAAAATTAGGTTAAATAAGGATCTAAAGATAACAATAGCAATCGAAAGAGAATCAAAACTCATCCATGAATAAAAAATGAATCTGGAAAATCCAAAGAGAGAAATGGAGAGTGATCCAAAGCAAAAGCATCAAACTAGAGACAAGAAGCCTAGATGATAATTTACAATGTAAATTTTGTGAAAAAAAAGGCATTAAAATTCAATGATATGACTCAACTCAGCGAAATCTAAAATATGACATATGGCTCAAGATTCAATTTCAATAATTTTTCCAACTTGAAACATTCGTGCTTGCTATCTTTGACTGACTAATCATGCAATGGTCAAACTTGTGGTGGGAACAAATTAAAAAGAATCTACATAGAAAAATCCTTCACAAACAACAAGAATAATTACCTTCTAATACACTACTAAAAGAAAAGGGCATGACCTTTATGAATTAAAACTAGAGAAGAAAACAAATCTTTTGGAAAACTATTTAACCATACAAATAATGTCCCATGAACTGAAATTTTTTAAAATATTAAAAGAATGGAAGTTAAGATTTGCACATAGTGTTCAAGAAACCTCTTTTGTGTCGTGTTTCTTCCACACAAAAACTTGTTCATCATAGATAAAGAAACTCTTACAAGTAATATGTCAATGGAATGGCAAAATTTGCGAAAAGAAAAACACAAAGTGAATACAAACCTTTACCACTCCAACAAAGTTCAAGAGATCAATATCAAGTTGGACCCCTTCTATCGGTTTCTCCAAGCTAATCAGCTTCTTTGTCCTTGTATATTTGCTTCCCTGACTAATTAATTTTACCTTCAAAAATAGAGAGAAAAAACATCAAATTGGAACACCTTGTGATAGCAAATTGACATTTTAAAATCTATAGGAAAACCTCTACCAACAATCACTTCAATCAAGGAAATAAGGACACTGGCCCAAGATTAGAACATCAATGGAACCACTATTAATATTAATGCTCTGTTTCAATGAAATCGCTCATATGGTTGATGATGAGTTCAATGAAGATACCATTGATCTCGTTTGTTAGAAATACAGAGTGTAATTTTTATCTATTAATTTAAGTTTTAACACCCTTGATTATTGAAGTAATCATATAACTCCGTATCATAAAGAATAATTAATTGTAACCATTTAACAACTAAAGCAAAGAAATATTACGATCAGCACAGTAAGTTCACTTTTTTCTTAATAATAAAAAAGATTCTACTAATACTATTCAGAGATGCAGAGGAAGAAGCTCTGCTACAATTGAAGAGAACAGAGAACTGGAAGAACCAGTTCTCAAACAGTTGCAGATTGAAGGACATTAAAGTAAAATAAGTATATAGGACAACAATAAAACTAACACAAACAGCAGGCCAACAGATTAGCTGCAGATTAGCTCACATCATCTTGAATCAATTCTAACAATATACTACACTCCACTTCAGATTGATCTTGTTTCTAAAGAAAATTTGCTCTTCTTGATACCTATTGTCAAGGATCCAGTTAGCCAACCAATCTGCTGGTTTATCAGCTGAGTGCTGGACATTATGGAATATGACCAACAGAATCTTGCCAAGGACGTCACATGCTTCCTCTATCTTGATAGCCAAAATAAGTATATAGGATAACAATAAAACTAACACAAACAGCAGGCCAACAGATTAGCTGACATCATCTTGAATCAATTCTAACAATATACTACACTCCACTTCAGATTGATCTTGTTTCTAAAGAAAATTTGCTCTTCTTGATACCTATTGTCAAGGATCCAGTTAGCCAACCAATCTGCTGGTTTATCAGCTGAGTGCTGAACATTATGGAATATGACCAACAGAATCTTGCCAAGGACGTCACATGCTTCCTCTATCTTGATAGCCAAAATAAGTATATAGGACAACAATAAAACTAACACAAACAGCAGGCCAACAGATTAGCTCACATCATCTTGAATCAATTCTAACAATATACTACACTCCACTTCAGATTGATCTTGTTTCCAAAGAAAATTTGCTCTGCTTGATACCTATTGTCAAGGATCCAGTTAGCCAACCAATCTGCTGGTTTATCGGCTGAGTGCTGAACATTATGGAATATGACCAACAGAATCTTGCCAAGGACGTCACATGCTTCCTCTATCTTGATAGCCAATACCCAATCTTTAACAATTTTTTGCTTGAAAGCAACAATAATAAGATATGAGTCACTTTCCACAAAAGTAGCAGAGGGGAACAGTTGAGTGGAGCCTAATATACCCCTCATAACAGCTTCTACTTCAGCAAGATTGTTATTATTTTGGCCAATATAGCCAGCTCCGAGGGAAATGGATGGTTTTGCAAGATCCAACCAAATGCAACTGGACCAGGATTACCCCTGCTGGTGCCATCAAAGTTGAGTTTCCAAAATCCATGACCAGGATTGGTCCAAGAGAGATGCTTAGTATTAAGATTGATTAATGCTACAAACCCAAGCAATACTTTAGAAAGTCATAAAACACAGAAGCTAATAAAGGACCTTATACAACACATGGATTCCCTGATGGCTGATTTTCTGATACACACAGTTATTCTGGGATAATTAAACGCAAGTTCTTACATACAAATGTTTCTTAAATGATATTTTGAGTGCATATTAGTTTGCTCATAGCAAATGACTTGACAAGTCAATGAAAGGTTAGTTACATTTTATGTTCTTATAAAGCTAACAAGAATTCAAGGTAAACTGCATATGAATGTTGGATTTTTTTTGGCTTGCAGAACTCAGTGGTACCTTTGGGACAAAAAAGTCAACACAAGTTTGGCAAGGGTTAGATAAGGCATCTAAAGAAAATTATGCATTGTTCTTTTTGTCTTGAAGACAACTATTTTCTCATCATCGTGTTCTGTTGCTAGGGAATATTGAGTTAGTGATTGTTCATACCAACTGCATAAAGTTATATAACTAGAGAAAATTTTAAAATGAACAACTAAATTCCGTGGACTTGATGGATCTAAAAATTGATAAAAAATAATATAAATTTAAGATTCAGTAGTTAAATTTCTAGAATATGTTTGATTAAGATCTATGGATTATAAAATTTAGCCATACAAATTTAAGGTAGAATACTAATATAGGGCATACATCACATGATAAGATCACAAGACTATTCATTTTAAACTTACAAACTAGAAAACTGAAGACGATGTGAGACAAAAGGTAAAAATGTCTGACTATGGTTCATGGCATTTGTTTTTTAGTATTGCCAAAGTAATCCATAATTTCAGATGACCAAAGTTGTGGAATAACTTCTCGATAAGAATTCCCAATTGCAAATTGAAGAAATAAAATTCTCTCTCATAATCTAAGAACTCAAGTGATGAAGAGAATAGGGGAAAGTTACCAATTATTTGCAATTCACATACAAAGCATCATCAATAAAATACAATGAATGCCTGTCATGTTTTAGATCTTTTTGGTTTACAAAATTGCTTATAGTTTGAATGCCCTTTCATATTGATGCTCCAGTTTGGTTGATTTGTTTTTTAGTAAGGGACATGACCTTGGAGAAAAGGATCAAAGAAATGAGTTCTTTTGGCTTCACAGACAGTTTCTCTAAATTTCTTGCTATTTTCTCAAGGAGTGGACAGCTGTGCGCATGTAGACAGATTTATGGCTCTTCAAACTTTGCTATGACAAGATGCATAAGACCTATGATGCCATTCACAACTCAAAGATCTTGTCAAACAAGATTTCAAATATTTCAAGAAAATTTGCCGTTTGGATACAAGGGAACATTCCTTCTACATCAAACTTAGCAAGTGTTGGGAAGTAGTGCATAACATAGATTAATAATTATTAGATAATAAATAATAAATTAACATAATATTATTAATATATTAATAGTTGTTAGTTGTTAGTTGTTAGTTAGTTAGAAGTTAGAAAGCTTTATAAAGCCATTCCATTGTAATCTTTTAGAGTTGAAGATGAATGAAGAATTTATAGGTTTGAGCCTTTAGCTCTCCTTTGTCTCAATTTCAATAGCAAGAAGACCTGGTTGGAGTGGACTAAGGGAGGTGATCCTTTGTGGAGATAGTTTATGGCTATGCTGAAAATTTTGTGCGATATTTTAAAGCATAGTGGATTTAGTTTGTGGCTGTACATACACCACATCTAATTTTCTACATTCGTGTAATAATAAGCAATTTCAGCTTTTAATTCCTCATCTTAGGGTTTTGTTGTGCCTCAAATAAAAATTGCCTATTGGCCTGGGAGTGGACCCAATCAAAGCAGAATACATACTTCTGTGTTTGTATTATTTCTTGAGCTATCTCTATCTCTGATTACTTCTTGACCTATTTTGGCTAGCGAGTGCATCTTAGACTAGTTAGATGTTTCAACACCAACGTGCCTGGCTCACTTGAGAGGTCACAAAAGACCCGATTCACTAGGATGGATCCACCATGCAACATAGGGAAATAGCCTCTCCTCTTCACAAGAAATCTAGAGGTGGATACTAGGACAAACATCGCAAGTTTCCTCCCTTCTTCCAGCAAATTTTTAGCCCTAATTGTAGATCTTTGTCTACTCCCATGTCTCTGAAACTTGCTCTATTGGCTTCTCTCACCTTGAGTCACACCTCAGATGACATGGGCACCCATGGATCTAATATTTTGATTACACAATTGTGGAGAACTCTCCTTAAAGATGCTGATGATGACTAGATTTTCCCGTGTTGGAAAGTTGCACACTTTTGTTGGTTTGTCTTATTACTAACATCTTTCATCCTATAAGATTAAGACTTATGGGTTATTTGCATTCAAAAACTATTGATGCAGTTAATTTAGAAGTCTTGATCTTATAAAATGGACTATGAAACCATATACTATTAAACTTCTATCTTGTTTGTTCATTTTGTTTAGGCTTTGGGGATTTTAAAATTCTCACACTACAAAACTTGCTATGATTATTAATGCTATGATTGTGCTAGCATATATTCTATCAATAAAGACAAGTATGATTATTCTGTGCATTATCTTCTAGTACGTACGTTATATTTTGTAAGTTATTTCCGTTTACTCTCATAGTACATTGGAATTCATTCCCGTGAGTAAACATTTGGCGTCGTTGCCTAAGCGAACGTAGGGAAATCACCCAACGGTAGAATGGCATCATGATGTGCCAGTCGACGAAAGAACCCGTGCAAACAAATGAGGAGAGAGAAGATGCCCTGACACAGGACCTTGTCAACCTGTGGGACATTTCATTGAGGGAGCACGTACGGAGGGAGGCTCTCAGTCGAGAGATCCCCCAGTCGGTCATCCGGGACAAATTGAACGTCAACCCAGAGGTCGACCATCTCCTCAACCAACTGCCAAGGTTGTTCGCGTGTCATTTCAGCATCCTCCTAGATTTGCGGGCAGAGAGTGACCAAGAACGCCAAAGGCAGCGAATATACCAAAGGTACAAGGAAAGGACAAAGCAGGAGGAGAGGAACGTGATACTAGCCGAAGACGTACTCCCAACAACCAATGATCATCCGAACAACATTTAATGCTTGTATAGCCTAATAAGGATAAGAACTGAGTACCAATCAGGCAAGAAACACCAGAATAAAAGGTACGACAATCACTCAAGTTATAGAAACAAGAAAACTGACGGCGAAAGCTAAAACAAATTTATGAAGAAATCAATGAAGATATTAATGAAATAAACCAATCTATTACAAGAGCACACCAAAACCTTGTTGAGGAAAGGGACAAAGGACCCTTCAAGACACCCTATGTAGCAAGCAGAGAAAGATACATAATTAATGAAAATGAGAATGAACTAGGTGAAGAGCTTGAGGGCAATATTCGATGCATTCGAGAGTTGTCCATATCGGACGACAACGAAGGGCAGAGGACTAGAAGATCTGAGCCTTAGACCCTAGGGTAGAGGGAATACCGGAACGAACCCCAGGAGACTCGAGGTGTAGAGGATGCTGACCAAGGATGTGGGGGAGACTCATACGTGGCTAAGAGTGCAAGTCATGCATTGGGACGTTACAAAAGAATCAGCCTAGTTGGGTCCTGTTGTGACGTTTTTCACACATCGCCCCATTGCAAATGGGGACCCCCTAATTTTGGCTTTGCTTTTCGTTTGTTTTGTCGTTGTCTCTCTTTTCTACTATCTGTCTTTTCGGGATTGAGCCCGTCACTGAGTTTAAACGTGAGTTTGGCCAAGTCTAAAAATTAGGGTTTGATTCCTTCACGCCAATTTGAGGTCAAGAAGGGACAATAAATTGCAAATAAAGACTAACACTGTTGTCAGTGTGCTTCCAGCAGGCTTTCACTAAAATTTCATCTGATTCCGAGGTACTTACTATTTTTAGTAAGTGTGCAATTCAGAGCAGTTTAGCAGCATTTTTGAGATTCCAAAAGTCTCACAGCATTCAGAGCACATCAGGTTACTCGCATGCAAAATTTGAGCGAAAACAGATAACTTACTATTTTTAGCAGTCTGGCTTCCGGCACGAATTTCAGGGTCCAGATGCAGAGTTTTTCTTTGCATGTCGGATATTCCTTCTGGTTTTGGGACCTTAGCGATGATAGCATACAGGCGAGATGACCACTGGGGATTCGGTAGCCAGGGCTTTTAGGGTTTGCATGTCGAAGTTTCTTTTGCATGTCGGGTGATTCCTGATGGGTTTTTCGAGAGCTTCGCGATGGTGTGACATGCAAACGAAGATTCCCACTCAGTAAGGAACTTGCTATTTTTAGCAGGTATGTCCCGGCAGCCGCCTCCCAGCAGTTCAGAATCATGAGCTGATCGCAGTGCCACAGAAACGTAGACAAACAGAGATCTTTTGGTACGCATGCAGAGCGAATTAGGGTTTCCAGCTTCGGAGATTAAAAATAGGCGTAAAAAGTCAAAATTTTCGAAATCCAGTGTAAACCACTACGATCAGCGTCCTTCAGGCTATCTGCTGGTGAAATTTCAAGTCAAACGGAGCACTTACTATTTATAGTAAGTCAGATTGGAAACATGCTAAAAATAGTAAATCAAGTGCATGCGTCAGTGTCAGCAGTAAGGTCACGAGGTGAGGGTCGCCTCATTCAAATTTCAACTCGATCGGAACATGGGAGCTATCAGAAACATGAGGTTACTATTTATAGTAAATCACCTCTAGAAATGGACTAAAAATAGCAGAATGATTAAAAATGGCAGTGTTAACAGGATAATGAGGTTGCAAGGATGCTACGTTCAAAATTTCAAGCCAGTCTGAGCTTCAGAAACACGAAATCAAAGGATTTACTATAAATAGCAGGGGCATGCACGATGGCAGAGGAAGGTAAAAAAATGTCTGAGTCTCATCCTGTAGCCTACTTCAAATGCGCCCAAGGAGAAATAAGTTGATGAAAATATTCTAAGTCACTGTCAAATCCTCCTACCATGGCAAAATGCGCCCAAGGGAACTCAGAGAAAAAGTTGAGAAATTTTCTAAGTGCAAAAATCCGTCACCCACCTCCAAATGCGCCATCCTTGAGGAGTTGATTTGAAAATACTCTAAGTGTTGGGCTTCATCCTTCATCAGGGGCAACATGCGCCCAAGGTGTAAAAGTCAAAGGAGAGTCAAAGTTTTCTATCCTGGTCATGGCAAGAAATGCGCCCACCTCAAGCTTCTTGTTGAAAATTCTTCTAAGGCATTGATATTTCATCCTCCACTATGTGCAAAATGCGCCCATGCAAGGAAAGGGTCAAAGATTTGAAAAGAAGTCAAAAGGCATCCACCTCACCATGCTATTTGCGCCCAAGAGGCAGTCAGCAAGTCAAAGGAGTTCATCCCCCTCATGCATCAAAATGCGCCCAAGTTTATCCTGCACATACATAGAAATGCGCCCATGCAGCAAATGGTCAAAGCAGTCAAAAGTTTTTGTCCTCCTCTATGTGCAAAATGCGCCCACCTCATAAAAGAGTCAAGGAAAATTTCTAAGTTCATCCTTCTTGCATGGCAAAATGCGCCCAAAGTGGGCCATGTAAAGACAAAAAGTGAAGTTGAAGAGTCATCCAGTGGATAGGCTCAAATGCGCCCATGTTTAAATAGTAAATGGTGAATGAGGGTGGTAATTAAGGTGAAAAATATTGCCAAAGCGTGGTGAAAGATGGTAAGTGTTAGGCGCTCAAGGTGGTGAAGGAGAGTATTGGGCGTGATTTTTGAATTTCCTCCATCATGTGTAGAATGAGCCCAAGGTGGTGGGCCTTAGAGAAATTTTGCTGGGCGTGTGTGTTAGAAAATTGCCTAGGCGTGATTTTAAATTCCTCTTCAAATGCTATATGCGCCTAGGGAGATGGGAGTCTTAAGGTGATTTTAAATATTTTCTAAGGCGTAGGAAAATTTGCTAAGGCGTGGTGAACACAAGAAAATTACCTAGGCGTGGTTTTTAATTTTTCCTCAAAGTGTGCCATGCGCCTAAGGTGGAGTATAAGATGAAGTGGTGAGGATTTCTTCTAAGGCGTTGGGGCTTCAAATAAATATTTTTTCCAAATGTGAAGTAAAATGCAAGGTGGTGTTAGAGAATAAAATGTGCTAGACGCCTTCATAAAAAAAAATTTCTAAGTGAGGTTGATATTTTCACAGGCAAAGTTGATCAAGTTGGATATAAAATTTTCTAAGGCAAGATTTTCGAAGTGATTCAAAAAGTTTCTAAGGTAAATTATTTTCTTCCTTAGAAAATACGCCTAGAGCTCTGGGGTGGTGGAATTTTTTTCTTGAAGCACAGATGAGTCGCCTGAGATGAAGTCGGTGAATGCCAGCTATACAGAATTGTTAAAAATCTTCCAGGTCAGAGCAAAATTCTCAAAGGGGATCGAAGAACGAGAATAAATTTGAAAGAATATTTTCTAAGGTTCAAAATTCAAGGAAATTAAATGAACCCGTTCGTTGGGGACCCATGGGTTCGATGCGTTCTGGAGAAAATTTTCTTCTGGGTATTGAAGATTATCGATGAGGAGTTGATTTTAAGGTCTTCCACAGCTTGTCGAGAATTTTGGGATAAAGATTTTAAGTGAGCACCAGGTTGATGTATTTCCTAAGGGAAATTTGAAAATTTTCTAAGGCAAAAATGAAGAAAACGTATTTTCAAGGTGAAATCCTCCAGACTAGGAATTTGAAAGAAACTACCTAGGTGAATTTGCTTCAATCCTTCGTGAAGATAGTTTACTTAAGCCAAAAATGAATAAAATCGAGGTTATCAGAGCTCCAGCAGGTGAAATGAATTTCTCAAAGATGAAGTTTGTCTAAGGCATGAACTTGAACACAAAGTTGGCGATGAACGCTTGGAGATCAAAGCATGAAAATCAGGTAAGTGAGTTAAGTTTATATCATAAAGTATTCTAATACCCCTCTCCTTGCTTGTTTTGCAGGAGAAATGTTGAGGCCAAGCGTTGATGATTTAAGTGATGAAGTATGATGATATTACAACCTTCAGAAGAAGATAAAGTTACGAGTTTCAATCTTGAAGGAGGGAAAATTTGCAAGAAAATCGCTAAGTGGTGAAACTTAGTGACGAAGATGAAGACCCTCAAGTGGAAGAAATCAAAGAACAACGCCAAGAAAGAAGATCGAGAACAGTGTGAACGCGTCTACAAATGGAATCTTCTAGAAGGATGATGGTGGACATTATAGGCATTTATTACCCCCCTCTCCTCTGTGGCGGTTTTTAGGGCAATATTATTTAGGGCTGAGGTGGCACGATTCTGGCCACTCTATTGATTGTAACCCTAGCCGTCCTTTGGGACTTGGCTAGCTATATAAAGGGGGAGTCCCCCTCATTTGTAATCTCATTAGACAGTAGAATTAGAGTAGAAGTCGGAGTAGAGAGACAACTAGGTGATAGCTTAGAGTAGCTTAGTATAGGTTGATAGTGTAGTTTGAAGAAGAGGGAAAGTTTTCCCTTTGAAAACTTTGTAAGAAATTGTTGTGTAACACTATTCATGATAATAGATCTTTTCATTGATGATGGAATTCGTCTTGTCATGAATAGCTAGCAAGGTTTCTTCGTCCTTCCGATTCAAATGGTAGCATAAAATAGTTCGGAGTAGTGTAATTTTCATTCCATGCAAGTAGATGTTAACTGTGGAATATGGTGTTTGATCTAAGCAACTTCGTCTATCCATACCACTAGTGTATTTGCTGATGGTGAATGCGCCTTGTGTGGTCAACTGGAATATCATGTACTTAACTTCAATCACAGTTTGAATGATGATGGTATCGCGTCGTTGTGATGAAGTATCTTCATGTCAAGTGGTGGTTTGAATAACGATGTCGCTTGAAGATTGCACCCGACTCGTGGAAGCTGTCCAGATCGCGAGGAACAAGCGAAGTCGGTTAGAAGTTTGCTGAAGTTGAGCTCCATATCCGCATATACAGAATAGATTTAGACTCTCGGACCCTACCCATTTCAATTCGGTGCTAAGTTTAGAATAGGAAACCCAGCACTTCATCGATAAATCTTTTCGAGCATTTGAATTCCTTTCTCATTTGAACAATTACGTAGAAGTCCCCTTGAAATACCGGCAAAATCACATCAGGCAAAGCTGAGCCTATGGCACTAAAGGAACCTTGCCCAGGTTGAGCCTTACGAACTACGGCAATCTTAAGCGTCGCGATACTTTGATCAAGAGAGAATAGGGAAGCCATTGGTGACTTTATTCTGCGTTGGTGCGGTCACGAAAAACACATCAACAGAATTGGCGCTAGAAGGAGGGCGGAGTTGAATTGTTCCAGAGGCTGGAAGGAACTAGTATGACCTTTGAAGTCCCAAATCAGAGATATGTTAGATCTCTCTTATGTCAAAAAATCCGAAAAAATGAAAAGTTAAAAAAATACAAAAAAATCAAAAAAATTGAAAACCAAAAAAGAGATTTCTCGAAGGATGGGCACTTTTCGTGCTCTCAAGACAGTCTTGTGGATATTGCTCAGATTCATGAAAGATTGAATGCACAGCTATGGCCCGAGAATTTGTCCAAGTTTGCTTTGCCAGGGAGATGCCGAATTCATGAGACCTCCCAGCACGAAGAAATCAGTTGCCTAACATTCCTCTCAAGGATAGAGCTTGTTCTCCAAGAAAAAATTTTCTTCTGGGATGTTCCCAAGCCAGGAGTATTGGATGTAGAACCTGATGACTATAGTCGTCCAGAAGTGGTGAATGAGGCTTTCGCAAGATTCATACTTAGGATCCAAGGTCAGATAGAACTTGGCAACGATCCCTTGAGGGGTGTCTTGCTCCCTCGCTGGTGTCGGATTCACAACGCACCTCATCCAGAATTCACTTGCACAACATGTGAACTAGCCATCGACTTCGCCAGAAGTCGCCTCGGATTACCAGCGCTACCATATGGATTATTCAAAGACAAAAGATGGATTGAATATGCTACACAAACGTTTTCAGCACCAAATGAAGAATGTACCTCAACATCATCTAACAACATGGAAAGTAAGTCGCAACAGGAGGATGTGATTGAGTTTAGGGAGCAAGCCGATGAAGATTGTTCCTACATCACGCTAGAACAAGAGGCTATTGGAGCAAAGATTAAAGAAGCAATGGCATACATCCAAACAAGAGGGAACACCCACATGCAAGCTAGAGGCAACTGTCAGCATATGGAGGAAAGTGAATGTACGAGATTGCAAGTTATTGAAGATTATCAAGAACCAGGAACAGAGGACTTAGCTCGAAGTACAGATGGTGTGAGAAATTTTCGATGTTCATTCTCTCAAGGAGGAGAACATGAAGAAGGAAGCGATTCCAGTACACTTCAAGAAGGGATGGTCCTCGATAAAAAAATTCAATCCCGCATGAACGAGATGGAAGAAATGGTAAGCAGCCTAAGGCAAGATGACGTGTTTGATGATCAATGGGCTACCAAGATGGAGGCAAAATATGAAATGCATTTTGCATCAACACTTGATCCATTATTCACAGTCATGGAAGAATTGCTTGATGAGATTGAAACAAATGAAATACTTCCTGACGATGAGATAGAAAATGAAGAGCAATTCGGGTTGGGGCTTGAGCCATTGTTAGGTATTCAAAAGGAGCCAGCGCATGAAATAATCCAAGTTTCCAAATGCTCTTTTGAATTGATTTCCCACCCCACTCCTCCCAGTCTGGATCATCTCCACCTTTTAGATGCAAGTGGTATGGTTCACCATCAACTTCGACCTCCTGATGAAGCAATGGACGACAGACAAGAATGCATGCCAGCGAATGAATACCACCAGGTTGTATCTTTCCCTACTGTTGGCTACAAAGAATATCATTTTGATTATGGAGATTTTGGAAAGAAAACTTGTTTATGGATTAATCATGGTCCAGATGAGTTGCCCCAATTGCTAATCTTTCCTGAAGTTTTGCTTGAATTTGAGATTTGTATTGTCAAAGAATATTTTTCTGAGTTTAAAGACAAGTTTGCAAAACTTCGTACTATGACTACTACTTTGCTGTTACTGAACATCCTGAGAAATCATGTTAGGAGTTGTATATATTTCTGTCCTTTGAGTCTTGTCCATTCGAAATGTTGTCCTATTAGAGTAGGTCTTCCTTTTGTTTTTGCTTAGCTTGATCTGCTTTACTTTCCTTAGTTTAGTTGTTGCTTAGTTCAGTTTGCTTTCAATAAAAGGGGATCCCATTTGTGAGGGGGGTGTTGTGTTGTTTTTGCCACACTCCAGTACAATGTTGATATAATGTTAGTCCATTTCTTAGATAGTCATCCGAGAAGTGCTTTAAAATCCGAGGTTATGCTTTCAAGTCTTATCATTTGGTTAGGATTTGTACTTGACTCGGAAGGGAATCATCTATTGTGTCTTGACACCAAGTCTCGCGATTGCTATATTTCACACACACAATTAATTGCTCTAAGTCATTGAGGTTTCTTAGGAGAGGTCTTAGCAGGTGAAAATCTTACATCTTGCTTCAGCGCCACTGCAATTCTCAGACCCATTGGAGGCTTCATTGCCTGCCAGCCAATCGAGGAATTGACGGAGAAATCAAATGAAGAAAAGAAAATGTGCTTAAAAGAAATATCAAAAAGAAAATGAGAAAATGAAAAATGAAAGATGTATTGTGAAAATATTGGTTTTGGGAACATACGAGTAACTCCACCGGGGCTATGGACGCCCGACCGGCAGTGGAGCAATATTCGTGAGAATTGTAGCGATAACCTCGTCGGGGCTATAGACGCCTGACCGGCAGCGAGGCAATGTCCCGGATGCTTTTGAAGTTAAGATATTTGTTTAACTTGCTGGGATGGATTCTGGGAACTTCAAGGGTCTTTTGAGCTGGAACAAACGCATATGCACACACTTGTAATCAAAAGATGAGGTGCCTTGATCCAATTTAGGATTCCTCTTCCCTTTCAAGTATATCCCCTAGTCAATTGATGGGTTGGAAAGAATTATCCAAAGGTTCTGAGTATGGAATGGGTTTTGTCCTTGAAATGTTCAGGAACATTTATTCAGGTTGGGGCTAATGTTGTGACGTTTTTCACACATCGCCCCATTGCAAATGGGGACCCCCTAATTTTGGCTTTGCTTTTCGTTTGTTTTGTCGTTGTCTCTCTTTTCTACTATCTGTCTTTTCGGGATTGAGCCCGTCACAGAGTTTAAACGTGAGTTTGGCCAAGTCTAAAAATTAGGGTTTGATTCCTTCACGCCAATTTGAGGTCAAGAAGGGACAATAAATTGCAAATAAAGACTAACACTGTTGTCAGTGTGCTTCCAGCAGGCTTTCACAAAAATTTCATCTGATTCCAAGGTACTTACTATTTTTAGTAAGTGTGCAATTCAGAGCAGTTCAGCAGCATTTTTGAGATTCCAACAGTCTCACAGCATTTAGAGCACATCAGGTTACTTGCATGCAAAATTTGAGCGAAAACAGATAACTTACTATTTTTAGCAGTCTGGCTTCCGACACGAATTTCAGGGTCCAGATGCAGAGTTTTTCTTTGCATGTCTGGATATTCCTTCTGGGTTTTTCAGGACCTTCGCGATGGTGTGACATGCAAGGCGAGATAACGACTTTTAGAATTCAGTCTTCCGAGGCTATTTTTAGGGTTTGCATGTCAGGGTTTCCTTTGCATGTCGACATATTCCTTATGGGTTTTTCAAGAGCTTCGCGATAATGTGACATGCAAACAGAGATGGTCACTCATTTGGGAACTTGCTATTTTTAGCAGGTGCAGCCCGACAGCTGCCTCCCAGCACTTGAGAATCATGAGCTGATCGCGATTATGACGTAGACAAGCGAGAGATCTTTTGAGTACGCATGCGGCCAATTAGGGTTCCAACGGGCCTAAAATAGGTAAAAGTCAATTTTTCAAATCCACAGTTAATGAAACCAACTGCGATCCCGTCCTTGAGCTATCTGTGGTGAAATTTCCAAGTCAAGCAGACACTTACTATTTATAGTAAGTCCAGATTGGAAACATGCTAAGCGTAGTAAATCAAGTGCATGTAAATTAGGTGTCAGCGATGAATCCGCGAGGTGAGGGTCGTCTCATTCAAATTTCAACTCGATCGGAACATGGGAGCTATCAGAAACATGAGGTTACTATTTATAGTAAATCACCTCTGGAAATGGACTAAAAATAGCAGAATGATTAAAAATGGCAGTGTTAACAGGATAATGAGGTTGCAAGGATGCTACGTTCAAAATTTCAAGCCAGTCCGAGCTTCAGAAACGCGAAATCAGAGGATTTACTATAAATAGCAGGGGCATGCACGATGGCAGAGGAAGGTAAAAAAATGTCTAAGTCTGAGTCTCATCCTGTAGCCTACTTCAAATGCGCCCAAGGAGAAATAAGTTGATGAAAATATTCTAAGTCACTGTCAAATCCTCCTACCATGGCAAAATGCGCCCAAGGGAACTCAGAGAAAAAGTTGAGAAATTTTCTAAGTGCAAAAATCCGTCACCCACCTCCAAATGCGCCATCCTTGAGGAGTTGATTTGAAAATTCTCTAAGTGTTGGGCTTCATCCTTCATCATGGGCAAAATGCGCCCAAGCTGTAAAAGTCAAAGGAGAGTCAAAGTTTTCTATCCTGGTCATGGCAAGAAATGCGCCCACCTCAAGCTTCTTGTTGAAAATTCTTCTAAGGCATTGATATTTCATCCTCCACTATGTGCAAAATGCGCCCATGCAAGGAAAGGGTCAAAGATTTGAAAAGAAGTCAAAAGGCATCCACCTCACCATGCTATTTGCGCCCAAGAGGCAGTCAGCAAGTCAAAGGAGTTCATCCGCCTCATGCATCAAAATGCGCCCAAGTTTATCCTGCACATACATAGAAATGCGCCCATGCAGCAAATGGTCAAAGCAGTCAAAAGTTTTTGTCCCCCTCTATGTGCAAAATGCGCCCAAAGTGGGCCATGTAAAGACAAAAAGTGAAGTTGAAGAGTCATCCAGTGGATAGGCTCAAATGCGCCCATGTTTAAATAGTAAATGGTGAATGAGGGTGGTAATTAAGGTGAAAAATATTGCCAAAGCGTGGTGAAAGATGGTAAGTGTTAGGCGCTCAAGGTGGTGAAGGAGAGTATTGGGCGTGATTTTTGAATTTCCTCCATCATGTGTAGAATGAGCCCAAGGTGGTGGGCCTTAGAGAAATTTTGCTGGGCGTGTGTGTTAGAAAATTGCCTAGGCGTGATTTTAAATTCCTCTTCAAATGCTATATGCGCCTAGGGAGATGGGAGTCTTAAGGTGATTTTAAATATTTTCTAAGGCGTAGGAAAATTTGCTAAGGCGTGGTGAACACAAGAAAATTGCCTAGGCGTGGTTTTTAATTTTTCCTCAAAGTGTGCCATGCGCCTAAGGTGGAGTATAAGATGAAGTGGTGAGGATTTCTTCTAAGGCGTTGGGGCTTCAAATAAATATTTTTTCCAAATGTGAAGTAAAATGCAAGGTGGTGTTAGAGAATAAAATGTGCTAGACGCCTTCATAAAAAAAAATTTCTAAGTGAGGTTGATATTTTCACAGGCAAAGTTGATCAAGTTGGATATAAAATTTTCTAAGGCAAGATTTTCGAAGTGATTCAAAAAGTTTCTAAGGTAAATTATTTTCTTCCTTAGAAAATACGCCTAGAGCTCTGGGGTGGTGGAATTTTTTTCTTGAAGCACAGATGAGTCGCCTGAGATGAAGTCGGTGAATGCCAGCTATACAGAATTGTTAAAAATCTTCCAGGTCAGAGCAAAATTCTCAGAGGGGATCGAAGAACGAGAATAAATTTGAAAGAATATTTTCTAAGGTTCAAAATTCAAGGAAATTAAATGAACCCGTTCGTTGGGGACCCATGGGTTCGATGCGTTCTGGAGAAAATTTTCTTCTGGGTATTGAAGATTATCGATGAGGAGTTGATTTTAAGGTCTTCCACAGCTTGTCGAGAATTTTGGGATAAAGATTTTAAGTGAGCACCAGGTTGATGTATTTTCTAAGGGAAATTTGAAAATTTTCTAAGGCAAAAATGAAGAAAATGTGTTTTCAAGGTAAGATCCTCCAGATGATGAATTTGAAAGAAACTGCCTAGGTAAATTTGCTTCAATCCTT
>VDFB02228446.1:0-13094 GCA_007258455.2 Sequoia sempervirens
TAAAATCCCGTCAAGAATTGAATTCAAAATAGGTCCAAGCTAAAGCGGGACTCATACGCTAGTTGGGGCGTATGAGTTGCCTAAGCTTGGGACACAAATTTCAAGAAATGCTAAGTTCTATGAAATATTTAGGATCAAGCCCCAAAACCTAGGTGGTGTATGAGTCCCAGATCACTAGATCTAGAACACAACCAAAAATCATGAATTATGATTGGTCATTAGTTAAGTGTTAGGATTATCCTCAAAAAATGCATTTTATAAGGCATGTGGATGCAAAATAGGACCAAATAAGGCATAAAGAAGCCCAATTTTAGTAGGGAGGGCCCAAAAAAGTGTGAAAATGTAAAGAGATACATTTTCCTACACTACTTTTAGCCCCCCCTTTAGTGAGAGGAGGAAATTGCTTCAAACTCACACTAAAGTAGACAAAATCGTATCAAGAGGGGTCCAAATGTACCAATGCTAGTGAGATAGGATGACAACAACCAAAAGGGTTATGCAAGCCCCTAGGATCAAGATCCTATAGTAAACCAACATAGGCACAAAAGAACACACATGATGTATGAAGCAACAACAAGGTACAAGCATACACTGTCAAAGACATAAAGAAGAAAGAAAAAAAAACAAAAGGGGTGGATCAAGCCTTGACCGTTTCTCCATCACGATGTGGATTAGATCTAAGCTATTTGTCCAAAAAAAAATTACAAGTGGAACATGATGTCCACTATGCACACCAAATGCACGCTCACACGGGCTAGTGGAACCTCTAGCCATCCACTAGGTAAGCCCGTAGAAATGTGACACATACGCACATGACTGATATGTGCTCACACTCACAAGCAAGTGGCTATGGGAAAGTCATGCCTAAGTTCATCTCCCATACGCTAACCATACCAAATTTATACCTCTTAATAAATTTGATAAGGTGACACACAACATGAACAACATGATTCACAAGGAAAGAAAAACTGTTTATGCTTGACACCCATGAACAAACAAGATGGCTCCACAAGCAAGCAAAGTGTGTTATGCAAGGTGGCCATAAAATAGATATTGTAAATGAAAAATAGTGTAAGGTATGTTCAAATGGGTTTTTCTTATTTCCTGCAAGGTCTTAACTTAGAGGACATCGTGCCTAATGTCTCCAAGAGAGGACCATTCAAAGAATAGAAGATTCACAACTTAGGGAATGCAGTGTGTCACATCAAGCCACTAAGAGGAATATAATATGCTAAGAGAGATCATGCTCTTGAGGTACATCACACTCAATGTCACCACAAAGAGAAATACGCATCGCATGAAGTAAGAATACTACACAATGAAACATGAGTTGTAATATGCAAAAGAATAATGCCAATGTATGCTCCCACTTTAAAGAAATTGCTAAACACCATATTGTGAGAAATTACTTTAAAGTAGCAAATGATAAATCCTAAAAATAAAGAGGACATGATAGCTTATTTGGAAAGCCCTCTGCTTAGTCATATGTTTCCAAATGAAGCTATGTCATGAAAAGGGGTTTCCCCCAAAATGAAATCCCAAAATCACATAAGGGATCCACGGATTTGAGGATAGTATGTCTTTGCTACAATGTTGTTAGAGAGCTCAGAAATGTCATCATTCCCCAAATACTCATGGATCAAGGTCGAAGAATGACATAAAGAGAGTGAAAATAAAGAAAAGCTTTTGGGTCAACATGGAAGAGACCTAAATGTTTCAATGCCTTGTGTCATCCCTAAAAGGAAAACAAAATACAAAGAAAAGATAAAGGAAAAGCTTTTGGGTCAACATGGAAGAGACCTAAATGTCTCGACACCTTGTGTCATCTCCAAAAGGAAAACATAAGACAAAGAAAAGATAAAGGTTTATGAAATAGAGAAGAATTTAGATACATATAGAGGAATACACAAAGATAGAGATATATCAAACAAAATAGTACGGGGGATCACATTACACACATGTAATCACATACATAATATGAAAAGGAAAACAAAGATAAGAATATTAAGGCACATGGAAGTCAACCTATTAGTAGGTCATCCACATCCCAATCTTGTTCATCATATACGAAAGGTGGAAAACTAGCCAAAGGGACAACAACAAGTGTCAAACTATGGTCATCACCAAGTTCAACACTCTTTCTAGGAGAATTATCATTTAAGATCATAGAAGAGGAAAACAATGTATTCAACTCATTATGCACTTCCTCATCAATTTTAGTAATCTCATCATCATCGTCCAAGTTAATCACAATAGGAGGTCAAATGATAATGTCTAGAGAAGGATTTAGTTCTTGTTGTGGTTGCAATATAGGATCTTTTTGTTGCGGAAAAGACAGAGACTCATCGTGTATTGCTTCACTTAAGTTTGGATGTTGATTTTCTTTGTTGTTCTCTTATTTTAACCTTCGAGCTATAGCACGAAATCTATGCCTATTCTCTCTAGCATTTCTATTTCTTTTGGTACGATTTTCAAGTTGTGTTTGTGTAAGAGTGGGTCTATCAACCATAGGTTTCTTTTCTTCCCTTAGGGGAGGAACAAAAGGAACCAAAGGAGGTTGTTCAACCACTTTCTCTTTAGCTTTGTAAAAAAAAAATTATCTTAGGAGGCATGAAAAAATTGTTTTGGTTGTCTCTTGGTCATTTGTAGGAGATAGGCAAAGGATCTATCTTAGGTTGATCTTGGTTATTTGGAATGGTTTTTGGTTCTATAATAGTTTCATCAAGGATAGGAGGCTCAATCATGGGTTGAGGCATGTTTCAAAGTGATAGTTTTTCTATGCATTTTTCCTTAAACTTTTGATAGGATTTGAAAAGAAGTCCTCATGAGGTTTAATAGATTCCATAGGCTCGGGCCAAAAGAAATCCAATGAAAAGTTCCCACGGGAAGACACATGATTAAAGCCACTATGGTGCACAATAAATATTTCATTGTCAAAGGGAAACTTTAAACATTTATGCACAACAGACGGGATGGCTTCCATGGAGCGTAGCCATGGATAACCAAGCAATAGGACACCAAGTTGTAAAACTCATGCAAATGACAATCAATGAATGCAGGATAAATGCAATGAACACAATATAAATGATATGCTTTAATTCCAATTCTTATGTTTACAAATGCACTTGAAATGAAACTGAATTAAGCTAGATCTATTGAATTGAAAGAAACTAAAACTCAGTAATCTGAAATTGAGATCTACCAACAACAAACAAAAGCATAGAAACAAGATTTTTAATGTTGTAAAATATAGATTTAGGTCTGATACGGGACTAAATCGCCCAAAGGGGAGTATGAGTCCTAGTTAGGGTTTTTGAAGGGTTTAGATGCTAAAAAATAGTCAACATAGGATTCCCAAAAATTAGGTAAAACAACCTATATCGGGACTAAATCACCCAGAGGGGAAAATTAGTCCCAGATTAGGGTTTTGACACTAAAATTAGAAAATTCTAAGTGAATGTTAAGGTTTCTGGTTTGCATATTGTCTTGAATTTTTGCAATTACAATTTTTTTGTGAAACTGAATGATTTGAGATGCAAAAATGCATTCTATATACACTTTTCACTAATGCAAGATTTCAAAGCCCTAAATGCAAATTAACTAATGCAAGACCTAATGCAAAGTTAATGTAAGCTAGATCTAGGATTCAAATTCTCTCCAAATAAGAAATAAGGTGTCCAAAGGTCAAGTTCACCAAAATGAACTAAAAGAAAATAGAGTGCTCCTCCTTTTAGGAGATGGAACACATAAGGGGGGTCCTCCTATTTCACTCTTAGTTCATTCAAGGAAAATCTAGAGATATCAACCTAATGATCCAATTAGGAAAAGATATTGCTACAAGGTCTCCTTGGGTGTGATTAAAAAGGGGGTTCACCACTAAGCAAATGCTTAGAAAAAAGGAAATGCAAGTAATATGCAAATCTAGCCATGTAACCTAGGAAATGAAACTTAAAATCAGAATAATAAACTGTGAATAAATAGAGAAGTACCCGGAAGATTGGAGATGCCTAAAGCAAGGTTTGCAATCTCAAAATTATGACTTTTGATGTGAATTGGGACTCATATTCTAGGCTGGGCAATTTAGTCCTAGTTTAGGGTTTTGGGCTAAATTTGGAATCTACAACTGGTAAACTAGCTCCTGATCTATAGGAAATGACTGAAAAGTGGTGTATTGGGACTCATATTCCCAAGGTGGAAATTTAGTCCCAGTATTAGGGTTTTTCTGAAAATTTGGTATCCTTTAATGATCTTCTATAGCTTCTCTCCTGTTTGATCTCCGAGTCTGAAACTTTGAATTCTAGCCTATAGGTGGCTTTCCATGAAGATGACAACTTCTTGACAACTTTGACAACTTTCTTCAATCTTGCAACTTTGTCTTCAAGGGATCTTCAAGCCTCAAAATACCTAGATCTGCAATCACACATGTAGAGGGAGAAAAATGTTGTTTTGTTAGTGGATAGGGGTTTTCCTTGGTCAAACCCTGTTTTGGTAATCAAACCTTGAAATGAAATGAAATAGAATGAAGGAATGATGAATGAACAAATATGCTATGTCGCAACTCACCAAACCCTTGGAATAAAGGCTACAATCTTGTATGAAATGGCTAGCATGAATGTGGATCTTGACTCTTGATTAAGGGTTATGAATCTTGACTTGAATGCTTCCTTGAATCATGGAAACCTACATCACAAATGTTAGCTCAAAAACACACATGATGCATGATGAATTTGGCATGATGCTTGAATCTTTAATATAGCTCCAAAATGCTTGATAATCAGCTCTTGAATGCTCTTGATCTCATAAACTTGCTAGGATACTTGATCATAAAAGTTGATAGATCTTGTTAGGAGAAAATATGTGAAATAATCTTGTATTTATACTTGCTTATGCCGAATTTCCCAAAATTACAACACTACAAGTCGACATTAGACCTAGGAGAATAAAACCCCATCAATAATTGAATTCAAAATAGGTCCAAGCTAAAGTGGGACTCATAAGCCATTTGGGGCATATGAGTAGCCTAAGATTGGGACACAAATTTCAAGAAATGCTAAGTTCTTTGTCATATTCAGGACTAGGCCTTGAAACCTAGGTGGGACCCATATGCCCAAGGTGGTGTATGAGTCCTAGATCACTAGATTTGGAACACACAACCCAAAATCATGAATTATGATTGGTCATTAGTTGTGTCGAGATTTTCCTCAAAAAATGCATTTAATAAGGATTGTGGATGCAAAATAGGACCAAATAAGGCATAAAATCCCAATTTTAGCAGGGAGGGTCCAAACAAGTGTGAAAATGTAAAGGGATACTTTTTCCTACACTTCAGATAATAAGCCACTTCAAGGGGGGAAATTTCCAATAGTATTTAGGAAGAAATACTACCTCATATATTTACTATAATTATATCTTGGATGCCACCAAGTTGACCAAACTACTTTAAAAAGATGATGTTAATAATTATATAACTCAACTAAGTATTATGCCAACCACAAGTTGGTTACACATATCCAAAAACAATCGATAGATTAAGAGCATAGCCTGACCCCTCTTTAGAGAAGTGTTGTCCTGAACACAAATCAACTATGGATGCTTTTGCACATTTTTTAAATTTTTTTCATGAAGCATCTTCAATTGGAGAATTCTTCTAGTTGATCAAATACTCTATGATCACCCTTGTCTATAGCCTCTTAGGAACATTTGAAGGATTCCCTTAGGTTCCAAAATTATTCTTCCCTACCCATCAAGCTTTGGTAACTCTATTTAGGTTGAAACTCTTTGTCCAATAACCTTCTTCAAGTCAAAAACATGGAAAAATAGATGTATTTTTGTTGACTTAGATAACTCCAATTTGTATGCCACATCACCAATCCTCTGCAAAACCATACATGAGCAGAAGTACTTGGGTGCTAGCTTTTTATCCTTTTTTTTTGTTTTAGTGACATCTACATACATGGTTTTAATTTCATAAACACCCAATCTCTTACTTCAAAATTCCTTTCACTATGGTGTTGATTAACTTGTTACTTCATTCTACTATGTGCTATTACCAAATTCTTCATGAGACTAGAGAGTACCTCTTTTTGGTGTTAAATGTGATCTTCAACTCCTTTAACCTTTGGGTGTTCCCACAATGAAGAGGTTATTGGTGGATGATATCCATATAGTGCCAAAAACAGAGAAATTTTGGATCAAGTGTGTGAAAAAGTGTTATACCACCATTCTACTAGTGGAAACCATTATAGCCATCCCACTTGTTTATTAGACACAAAACATCAAAGATATCCCTCCAAGAACTCATTGACCACCTTAGTCCATCTACATAATTGGGGATGATATGGTGACTTACAAGCAAGTTGAGTGTAAAAACATGAGAATACATCATTCAAAAAATTACTTAGAATTATAGGATCATAATCGCTTAGTATGATTTTTGGAGTCCCATGAAAATTATAAATGTTGTACATAAAGGTTCTTTCTATAGTACTTCCTACAAATGGGTTTTACAAAACATAGAAATGTGCATATTTGGTGATTTTATCTACAACCATGATGACATTTTTTCCTATAGAATTGGTTTTTACTTGTAATAAAATACATTTTTTTCCTTCATACCTCTTTTGACATCTATCTTGGAATAGATAAGAGTTGCAAAACACCTAGAGTCTAAATAGCCTCCCCTTTATTTTTCTACTAACCCATTCATTTTGATCCAAATTTTTGGACATTCCCTTTAAGCCCATCTCAAAAGAAATCTTTATTTTCTTGATAATAAGTCTTCAAAAATATTGAATGACCGCCAAATAAAGAATCATGGAGCTCTTGTGTGATATTTTTTTTGAGGGTGGAGTTCCTGCATATGTATAATCTCTCTTTATACAATAGATAAATTCCATTCCAATAAAACTTATCCAAGTTTCTCAGATCATTTTACAATTGTTGAATAGTGACATCTTGTTGCCACTCTAATCTTGCTTCTTCAATCCAATTTTCTTGTAATTTTGGAATGACACATAATAATGTGTGTTGCTTATCATCCTTCAAAGATAGTGCATCAACCACTACATTCTTCTTCCCTTTCTTATAAATGATCTCAATGCCATATCTCAACATCTTAGTGACCCATTTTTATTATTATTTATAAGATGATTATTGCTTCGAGAAATATTTTAGGCTATGATGATCTATATTCACATTGAAGTGTCTACCCATCAAACATGGCCTCCATTATGTTGGGTGAAAATTATGTAATCAGCTTTTCGATAGATTACACAACTTGGACTTCAGCCACAGCTATGTGAGATATGAATCTCTCCTCTCGGAAAGGGGAGGCGCCCTTCTTACTGCTGACAGAAGCGATAGTAAAACAAACAAGTAATTACAAAATGTACACAATACTTACGAAATTGGAAGTGTGTTACATTCATCCTTCTCTTTTTTAGGAGAGATCACAATGCTTCTTTGACGGAAGTTCTAGTCTTATCTAAATGAGCAATGAGTAGTAATGCCGCAGCCACCTCTATCTTGTCCAAAACAAGAGGTACCATAAATGATGTATTAAGTAAATAAAGGAAATGCGAGAGGCACCACCCGATGGATTTTTGGCTTTATCAATGGTGAATATCAGCGAAGAAGGTGTGTCGCGTTAAACACAAAGTCTTCATAGGCCACAACAATTCCTTGAACAACATGAACAATTACAGCATAAAGTCTTGGCAGATCATCCAATAGCATCAAAAGAGCATGAAGACAATTACAAGCACAAGGAAGTCTTTAGCAGATCATTCAACCAATTATCAAGAGAATGAACAATTACAAGCACAAAGTCTTTGAATCCTTCAACCAAATTATCAAGAGCGAACGTTACCGAAGCACAAATTCTTGTAGATTATTCGAAAAGATAAACAAAACAAAATGAAAATCTAAATAATGGATGTAACACAAAGTTTACATAAATTACTTAGAGTCCTTCAAATTCCATCATCTAATCACCACCAAATAAGATCAATTCATAAGATTATCGAATCCAACACAAAGTATGGCTTGCAATCTTCTTCGCATGATCAATTTCATTCTACAAAGCATGAACTAGGTTTCTGAAATTACGCTTCAAAAGGGCAGCACTAGTTGCCAAATTACTAAAGGACGTAAATTTATTGAGAAATCCCACTCATTGTATAGAAGAGGTGTGAGAAAAAATAGGGATCTATTGAAATCAAGGAAAGTTAGGTGGGAGGCGTTTTGGAGATCTCCCTTCTTTGCAATAAAAATCAAAAGTGTATTTTTTCAAAAGATTACATCTTCGAACTTGGTGCAATTACGATTTACAAAGAAAATAAATATAAAATAATAGGAAATATTTGCAAGATGCAAAGGAATGCGAAAATGTGGGCACTGATCCCGGGAACCTTCATGGTTCCTTGCTTTGAAACGCAGTTCATATGTGGTCTCTGTATGACATCATCTGGGCGACTATGCCAATCTACAAGGGTGTGAAGCTCTTGTGATGGAAGCCTTCGACAAATGAATGGACACTACACCATAAAGATGCATCTTAAAGAATTATCGAAGTGTCGATACATATAATTACCAAAACATATTGAATACGGGAAAAAGCGTCATCCTCAACGTTGCATAATGACTTCTTTGTAGATCTAGGATAGTTGATTGGATGGAAGATGTCACCTTTAGGATAAGTGAAATATGGAGAGAAACTACCCAAGGATGGTGGTGAATCAACAGGCGTTAGCAAAAAAAGTAGCATTGGGAAGCATGAAGCGAGAAACGATGTTGAGCAAGCGTGAAATGAGCAACTAGGCACGGAAACCGATGCGGGAGCGAAGAAATGGGGTCCGGAATGGAAATAGAGCAATTTTGAAGAGACTAGGTTAAAAACTGCCAAAAGTGTAAAGGTGTTAAAATTCACCACCATTGCACAAAAAATGACTAAGTCTGGAAGAGAAGTGTAAAGGTGCTAAAATTTAGCACCATTGCACAAAAATGACCAAGTCACGGAAAGAGATGCAAGGTGCTAAAATTCTGACATAATTTATGAAAAATGACTAAGTCACGGAAAGGGTGTAAAAGGCGCACCGGCTCTTACATTTTAGGAGAATTCCTTTTTTATCTTGGGGTTAGCTGATTTTTTTGAGCCCTACGCCTCAACATGTAAAGAAATTGGCTAAGTGCGGCAACTCAATGTGTAAAAAGAGCACACTTTTTGGCATACACATTTTGGAAAAAGCATATCCACTTTTATGTAGGGTCTGGCGATTTTTTGAAATGCTTGCACTCAACATAGCCAAAACTTGGATGAGAGCTAAAACACCACTTTTTTAGTACAATTGCATCTTCCTGAGATTTAACTAGAGGCATGATCTCGATTGAACTTATTTGAGGAGCAAACATAAGGGGATACTCAAGCCGGCTGAACAGGCTTTAGGAGAGTCATTTTGAGAATTTGTTGTGAAAATCACCTCGTTTTGCGCGCTTGAACTTCACGAACCTAGGAAACAGACGAGTTTCATAGGGGGGTTATCCGTGAATCGAGCGCTGCTAGATTCCATGATAATACATTATTTGAATGCATGAAGAATTTATAACATTTTTATTTTCATAAATAGGTTTGATTTGATTCTTAAGATTCAATTAAATACTTTTAAAAGCAATGGACCTACCATCTTGCATAAAAATTGTTTCTATATCATTCCCTAGAGTATCACACTCCACAACAAATTATTGGTGAAATTTGTAGTTGGAGCTAGAGTACTACACATAACCTTTTTTAGTCTCTCAAATGTTACATTAGCTACCTCATTTCATTAGAAAACATCCTTTTTCAAAAGTATTTTGAGTAGTTCTAATATGTGGCCATAGTTATTTATAAATTCTATAGTATCTAGTAACTCCTAGGAAACCGCTCAAGTTCTTGACATTTTTAGGAATCACCCACTACATCATAGCTTTTATTTTGTTTGCATCAATTTTTACTCCTTTATGAGACACAATTGTTGAAAACAAGGTGAAGCAAAGCTACAATATTAACTTATGTATGTGAATTCAAATCTGAAAATAAGATTTACTAAATCAGATTATATGTATGTGATTGCACATTCATCATAATAAAAAATCAGCAAACAAAATATGACACCATATTTATGTGGAGAAGCCCTTTTGGAAAAAAAACTCCATAGGAGAAAAGAGGGAAAGTGTATTATTAATCTTCAAATGAGATATACACCATAATACACTTCACTACTAATCTTTGGTCAATTTGGCAGCACCCTGATACCTACAATAACTCAACATGAAACCACTATCCAAAGGTTCCAATATATAGAACTTGTGGGAGGTAAAACCACAAATGGTAAACCAAGAGGTACAAAACAAATTGTGAAAACCCCCACCCCGCTTCTTGGAAAACCAAAATTTGTGATAAAATATTAAATAAAATTCACAAGGCTCCAACATGAACACCTTGCCCATAGCCTATCCAACTTATGCCTTTTTAGATTCTCTGATGACTCTTCAACTTCTCAATCGAAACACCAACAAATACCTTTTTCCCTCAAATATTGGGCACCCCATTCATGACCTTTCATATTCCCAAAGTGGACACCTAGGAGAGAGACTTTATCCATTTTGATGTGTAACCTCCATCAGCATTAAATAACCTCTTTAAAACATAGTTACGATGAATCAATAAAAAAAATATTAATCAATAGTAATTGCAATTAAACAAATCACAATCAAATCAAGATCTCAATAAAGCTTAAGGAAATTTCATTTATAAAAAAAAAACTTGCAATTATAACCCTACACAATAACCTTGCTTAGCTCTATTGTTCTTCAATTGCACCTTGAAGAATGGTGTTGTAGTTGCTCTCAGATTTTTAGCACAAAAGTACTTAATGACAATGATAATGGAAGTATGAATATTTTTTGAGGATAGAATGAGATGGATGAAGGTTGAATTTATAGATTAAGTGTGATATCGATCAACATTTGAAACTGGATGAAAGATTGAATAGATCCATGGATGAGAATGCTTGTGAGGAATTGATTAAGAGAGATGAGGAGTTAACTAATTGCTTGATTTGAGGTAACTGGCCATATGGAGTAGTTAAGAGAATTGATTAATGAGATAAGTATGAACTTGACTATTAGTGAGATTGGATAGATTAGGTAGAAGACTAAATAGATTGAAGAGTAGACTAGAAGTGAGCGTGACTTGATTGATGAGGGGGAAAGTGCATAGATAATTAATAAAAGAATTAGATAAATTGATTATTTAATTTATGTGCAAAGTGGGAGAAATAAATAAATAATAATTTTATTTATTTTTAGAAGAGGATAAAATATGGAAGAAGAATTAGTTTAATTAAATAATTATTCAATTACTGAGATTTGGAAAAGATTAATTGAAGGCGAATTAATTAAATAATTATAAATTATTTAACCAATGTGCAAGAGATTAATAATTAATAAATTAATTTAATAATTAAATTTATTTAGTTAGTATAGAGGAAAATGATGAACTAGTTGAATTAATTAAATAATTGAAAAATATTTAATTAAAGTAGAAATGGAGGGAAAAATCAAAATTTTAAATAATTAAATAATTAAAATGATTTAATTATCAAGGATGAAGGGGAAACAATGTTAATTTAATTAAATAATGAAATTATTTAATTAAAATCAAAAGATGAATTGATGAAACATGGTGACAAAAAATGATGATATTTTAGAAGAAATGAGTTAAGTCACTTTTAGGTGTCTACATTTTCCCCCTCTTTGAGATAATATCTTTTTACAACGTTGTTTCAAAGAAAGTGTGAAGGATTTTGTGTTGGCATGCCCCTGTTTTCCCTAATAAATGAGGAAATGGAGGTAGGATGCCCCCTCGAGAGGTTGACAAAAAATTAAAATTTTAGGTCAAGCTTGCGAGAAGGCATGATCAACTCGGTCAGTGTGAAGAAAATGGTAAATTATGAGAAGAAATGTAGGGTGGATGTAGTGAGAGACCTAAGATGAATGTGGGGAGGGAGGGGAGGGGGTGGGAATAATTAGTGTTAGGTGGCTACAAATACACTAACTCATTTGATTGCAAAATCCAATGAAAATTTCTGACAAAAGATGTATAATTTGATGTATTGTCGAGATTTGATGTGTAATTTTCAATTTTTTTAAATTTTATCCTTGACGTTCGTCGAAATTTCGAGGAACCTGGGTTTCGTCGAAAGTTTGACGCACAGTCTCGTCGACATTTTGATGAATATTCAAAATCAGAAAAAAAAAAAATTTGTGGTTGACATAAATAAAAGTGAGTTCGCCTATTTATTGCAATAGTGTTTTGCTATACTTGCGAATTTTCTCCTAACAGGCTTGGTTGCTGAGGGAGAACTAAGGACATTTTCTTGGGAAAAATCAGAAAAAATTCAGAAGATATCGGGTTGGGGTGGTCGTCTTTCATATTTCATTTGTGATCAAATTTGTACTTCGGTTTGAAAATCATATTTTAAAACAACATCTCATCAGATTTCATTTTTAGACTTGTGCATTTTGAGAATTTCCAGATTTTGTTGTGCAAGTTCAATATTTTGATTTGAAGAGTCTAACGGTTGGAAATCATAGTAAAATCAGAATTTAATAAGTTATGGAATTACCATTTTAAAGTGTTTTTTGGGGTCATTAACTTCAGGATATCTTCTCTTTTGCAGGGGTCGTTGCATGCCAGATTTTTTGGTGTAAAGTATCAAAATTATTAGATTTTGTTACCTATCTATGATTGAAAATTATTGGAGTGTGAGTTTGATATTTTTTGAAGATCTAAATATTCAAGCTTGGTAAAGAAAAATCATGTCAGATAATATTATTAGTCGGAACAAACAAAATGAAGGGACAGTTGCCAGAATGTGGGATAGATTGAAAAGAAAGGGTGATAGGAAATGTTATTGTCCTTGCAATAATTGCAAGGGCTTAAAGTTGAGAAGAATTTTAATCACAACAGCTGATAAACATTGTAGGCAGCATGGTCACATTGAAGGGGGGCATGATTATCATCCATTAGTAAGTTGTTCATTATATGTGTTTGT